>APFE030439213.1:56044-77804 GCA_000404065.3 Pinus taeda
GACGAAGAAGAGTCAACTTTTAAGTTTCCTATACATGAACCACAAGAAGATGATGAGATCAAAATGAAGAACATACCTCCATCCGTGCTACCAAACTTTTATGGTATGGCTTCAGAAGATCCAAACTCATTCTTGTTCGAGTTTGACATTGTATGTTGAACATATGGCTATACAGATGATGCCCATAGGCTTAGGCTCTTCCCAGCGACATTAAAGGCATCGGCCTTAGGATGGTTCATGAGGCTTGGTGAGCATGCTATAGTTGATTGGGATGGCATGAGAAGATATTTCTAAGGAAATATCAACCTTACTGTAGATCCAAAGATTCTAAAGATGATATCTTTAGAATGAGCCAACAAGAGGATGAAACCTTAGAGGAATACTTAGAACGGTTTGTCTACAACTTACAAAAATCCAAACACCGAACTATGCCTCTTGATCTGATCCACACAATATTCTTGAAAGGAAACCGAGAGGAATACATGGATGACCTTAACTTGATGGGCAAAGGTCACATTTATGTTTTACCCTTTGAAGAAATCGTTGACTTATGCGAAAAGTATTCAAGGAGCAAAGCTAAAATGGGAAAAAGAACCCTGTCATCCAAAGCCACAAAATATGCCTCAGCAAGTGTCACAAGGGTTGAAATAGGGAATCTGTTAGAAGAGTTTAAAACAGATCTGTTAAGCACGCTAGGGAACCAAATTGACACTCTAAAAGCTAAAAAGAAACAAGAAGCTGAAGATCGGATTATGGCTATTTTTTGCCAAAATGCCGGAAGAAACATGCATTAAAAGATTGCCCACTAGAAAACATCCAAGTTTGTGCTTTCTGTACTGAACATCATGATATATTTAGCTGTCCTAAAGTTAAGGTTTTGCAGAACTGTAATATGGAAGCTAATGAAGAGATGGAAAACTTGTATTACATGGGCACAAAGAGACTGTTAGCTATGTTATGTAAAAGGATAAGAAAATGGATTCAAGCACTCTCAAAGGCTGCAAACACACCTAAGTTCATGCCAAGAGAACCATTTCTGATATTGAATTCTTCAAATTTTGGCTAAAATCTTCCTACCGGTTGAAGAAGTTGCAAGAGGAAAGCCCTTGGAAGAGCGGAAATACACTATCGGGAAGCACAAATACTCTAAAGTCATGAAAAATTTCAAATCGCAGGCTTAAGGCTCCAAAATCATATCAGCCATTGGATCTGGCTGATCAACAATCCAGATTGCGTCGGCATACCGCAGTCGGAGCAGGCGGGCAGTGGCAGCGACTCGGGAGACCTCACCGATGAGCGATCGTCGATATCGCATTGGCGGGTCGCAATGGAGGACTTACAAAAGAGGTTTGGGCCTTTATATTTGGCGATATGCGATTGCCGACACCACATCGCCGATATCACGTCGGCATATCGCATCGGTGCTTATAAAGGGGGCAGGGCCTTTTGCATGGTTATGTTTGTGATGCGATAAGCCGAACCCGATGGCGCTATAAATTATTTCTCATAAATTTTCGAGTCCGCGGTGATATCGCTATCGACGCTTTTAAAAGGGGCGGAGCTTTTATACAAGGCACGTATGCGACCCGATGGGTCGGACCCGATATCATTATGAGTGATCCTTCATAAAATTTCAGTTCCGGCGAAGGCATTTCTTTGTGTTTTCTTCAGTTTTTATATATGTTTCCAAATATGAGGAATCGGTGATATGGGCCCATTTCGCAGTCGGCATATCACAATCGAGGAAATCAGTGGTGCATAGCAAACTGCATGTATGGATGCCAATGCGATGTGGCCCGGACCCGATGGGTTTTCAAAACAGAATGGCATAATATTTGAGGTCCGTAAAAGCCATTTTTATGATTTTGGGACATTTTTACATGTATTTTCGAATACAATGAAACAGAGGAATGGCCGATTAAGATATCCAATGCGACCCGAAAGGCAGGCCCAATAGAAAAAATATATCTGTGTGGGCCCTTGGTATTCAAAAAACAGCAAGATGGGCGGTATTTCTCAGTGGTGCGAAGATGATGAAAGCAAGCATGCAGCAGTACAGCGCAGTAGGTAGCTGCCTTCAAATAACAGTATGGCCGAGAAGGAAGCAGGACACCGCAGATCCAGTCAAAGCATTCAATGGCTATGGGCTTCACCCATATTTCATTCCACCTACCCAAAAAGGACCTCAGAGCACCAGAGAGGGACAAATCTATTCAAAACACAGTCGGACTTGTATCAGAGGGCCATTCCTAAATGTAAATTTGGTTGGTGGCCATTTATGGGCTCCTCCACGCATTGTTTAACAGAGATATTTTGTATTGTAACACTATATATACTCAGAACTCAGATGTAATCAGATGATGAGTGTTTGATGAATGAGAGCTTATTGTAGCCTTCTAACTTCTGGATACTGTAACTACTTTGTAACCTATAGCGTTTGGTCTTCATTTCCAATTGATACAAGCTTCTTTTGCTGTCAATTGCTCACTTTCCATTTCTTCTTCTTGTTCCAAGCTGTGCCTGTTTTGCATTTGTTCATTTGTTGTAAATGTTAGCATTAGAGGGGCTGTCATCCCACCTCTTTGTTAGAATTTGGCACGTATAATTGATCATGTATGCAGGCTTCTGTTGTTGTAATGCATAGAGAGCTGTCATCCTGTCTATGTATTAGAATCCAGATTTACAGACCTTTTACTGGTTGCCGCCGGCCATCACAGGGTCCTGTGCATCAGCTTCCCTGGGAGAACGACATAGTTTCAAGCTTTGATGACAGACAAGGTTTGAACATAGAATTCGGTTGTAATCATCTGTCTGGCGACTCCACTGGTGGAAAACCATCCTTGGTGACTACACTTTGAAGTTTTGGCTCAGTTTGTGAGGCATACTAGAAGGAATCCTCAGAAATCTCCAGCTGAACCATTGCTTGACCCTAAAAGAGTTGTTAAAGTGAAGAAACCATCAAAGAAAGGGGCATCAGTATCAGGTAAGCCTAAAAACTCTGATTTATCTCTGAAAGATGAGTTTATAGCTGAAGAATCACAACTTGAAGTTCTAGAGCCCAGCGCTCTTAGCAAGGAAATTCTTTTAGAGATCAGTTCAGCCCCTTTTACAGTCAGTTCTCCTTTGAATCTTAGTCCAAATAGAGTTTCCCATACTGTCCAAAACATCCCAATATCGTTCCCATCCATTACATTATCTCCTGCTGCTCTATCTGTTAGTATTCTTCCACATATTCCAAATATGGTAGGACAGCAAGCACCTACCAGGATTGAAAGGATCGTTGCTGCTAGATATGGACCGTTGGTCTTACCTGTACCTTTAAATGCCATGCCTACAGGAGAATATCAAAAATATATGCCCAAATTTACTGGAACAGAGGGAGTGACAGCGGAAGAACATCTTGAAGCTTTTTATAGTTATGCTGACAATTTAGATATCAGTGAGAATGACGTATGGATGAGAGTTTTTGTCCAGAGCCTTGATGGAGAGGCTAGGAAGTGGTTTAGAGAATTACCCCAGAGATCTATAACAGATATCGAAGCATTAGATGAAGCATTTTTGAAGCAATGGGGAGATAAGAAGGACCTATTATATTATCATACTGAGTTTGGAAACTTGAAAAGAGAAAAGGGTGAATCTTTGCCTGATTTCAATAAAATATTTAATAAGATGTATAGTAAAATACCAGCTGAGGTAAAGCCTACCCCCACCACTGCCAAACTTACATATGCTAATGATTTTGACCCTGATTTCTGCTTACTGTTGAGAGAAAGAAGATGCCCTACTTTGAATGATATGAAAGAAGCAGCCCTCGAGGTGGAATCAAATATTATGGCAGCAGAGAAGTTGAAAAGTCAAATTGATAGGAGAAAGCCAGGAGGGGAGGTTTCTTCTTCTCAGGCTCCAACTTCAGAGCCTAAGTTAGACAAAATGACTAAGATGATAGAGTCATTGGTTGTTTAAGTTTCAAGGCTAAAAGTAGAGCAGGCTTCAGGCAAAACAAGGCAGCAAAACACATTTGCTCCAAGAAGTCCAAACCCATTCAGAAAAGCAAACGATCAGCTGCAAATCATGCAAAGAGGTGAGCAAGCCAAAGAAGATCATAGGGTTAAAGCTCCTTTTCAAAATGCAGTAATGGAGGGGGAACAATTTGAAGAAGAGGAAGATGAAATTCACTGCATGGAAGATAAAGGTAGCGCTGTATTTTTAACATTGGTCGAATATGAAGAGTCATTGCAGCAAGAGAAAAACAAGCAAGGATGGGACACTGATGCTGTGCTGCAATCAGGTGAACAACAGTGCAAATATAATCTAAGATCCAATGCAAATAATGCCAAAGAAACAATTGCACAAGAAGCTACTGCCCAAGTAGCTCCACAGCATACCAGGCAAAGAAGATTAGCAGCTGATCCGGTCACCCTCAAAGTTCCAGTCCAAGAGGTAAAAACTACTGATAAGCCTTTTTCTTCTTTCAGTTTTGAATCAGAAGTTCAAAAATTGAAGGTTGTTGTGCCTCTAGCTGAGTTGGTCAAGAGTGAATTGTTCAGAAAACCCATACTTGAGGCCCTTGATCTACAGTCTAAACAAACCTCCATGGACTCTGTCAACTTGCAAGATGATAAGCCTGCTATTGTGCTTAGTCCCATGATTGAACCTGCTGATAATAGTTCTCCATATTTCTATGTTTCATTGACTATCCATGATAAAATCCTCCACAATTGTCTGCTAGACACAGGTGTCAGCCACAATCTAATGCCTAAAACTGTCATGGAAGAGTTAGGCCTTGATATCACTAGACCCTATCATGATTTGTTCTCTTTTGATTCAAGGAAGGTAAAATGTCTTGGATTGATTAAGGATCTAGCCATTACCTTAACCCAGCTGCCTATGAAGAGTATGATGATGGATATAGTGGTGGCCGATGTCCCTCCGAAGTTTGGTATGCTGTTGTCTAGAGGGTGGATTAAGAGACTAGGAGGGGCATTACAGAATGATCTATCTTATGTAACTGTCCCTGTGTTTGGAGGAGAAAGCAGGAGATTATATAGAGAAGCACAGTTGGCATATATCATTAGTGATGAGAAGAATCCTACAAATCATCCCATATATGCAGTGGACATTGATTTTGGTGCATGCATTCTTCAAATAGAAGAATCTCATAAGGCCTCATTGCAGATCAGGAAACAATCAGATCAGGCCGAGCATGATATAGAAGAACAGATTTGGGAGATGTTTTTTGATGGAGCTTGCACCAAAGAGACTGCAAGAGCAGGGGTAGTGCTAGTATCCCCACGGTAAGAAAGAGTTGAATTGTCCCTGAAGCTGGTATTTCAGGTGACAAACAACATAGCAGAGTATGAAGCTCTACTATTGGGCCTTCTGGCAGCCAAAGACAGAGGAATAAAGAAGCTGAAGGTATTTGGAGATGTTGATCTAATAATTCAGCAAGTAAATAAAACATTCCAAGCAAAGCATCCAAGGCTGAGAGCTTATAGAGATGAGGTATGGAGAGTCAAGGAGTTATTTGATTTTTTCTGCATTTCATATATTCCTAGAGCCCAAAATCAGCTTGCTGACTCCCTTGCTGTCTCTGCTAGTTTGTTCATCCCTCCATCTCCTCCCAAACTAGTTTATGAGGTACAAATGAAGTATAGACCCTCTGTGCCTGATAATGTCCACCATTGGAAAGTTTTTGATGATGATGATGAGTTGAATAGGTTTCTTCAAGTCATTGATGAATTTTCTGAAATGCATATTGACCAAAATAATGATGCTTTGCTAGAAGCTCCCAAGTTCCAGTTTAAAAATAAGATTGACAAGAATAGCATAGTCCAACTTCCTAGCAACCACATTCCTAAGGGTTTAATTCCTCTTGAGCGATTATTTGATCAAAATGATGTGCCTTACAAAGCTGCCTATAAAGAAGATCAATCTACTGTATGTAAGTATAATATAGGAAGCCCAGGCCAGCCCAAATTTATTAATCTGTCCGCTAAACTATCGGATGAGCAGAATATCGAATACTGCAAGTTAATGAGGCAGTTTGCTGATGTGTTTTCTTGGGAATACAATGATCTGAAAACATATGAAAAAAATGTAATTCAGCATAAAATTCTGCTTGAAAAAGACACTATTCCTTTCAAACAGAGGTTGAGACCAATGAATCCGTTGCTCCTTCCTCTGGTGGAGAAATAAATTAAAAAGTTGTTGGCTGCTAAGATAATAGTGCCTCTCAGATATTCTAAATGGGTGGCGAATCTGGTTTTCGTGAGGAAGAAGAATGGAGAAATCAGACTGTGTGTTGATTTCAGGAATCTAAATAAGTGCTCCAAAAAGGATAATTATCCTCTGCCAAAAATGGAGCATTTGTTGCAGCAAGTCTCAGATTCCAAAGTAATGTCTTTTATAGACGGATTTTCAGGCTTTAATCAAATCGTTGTGCATCCAGACGATCAAGAGAAGACAACATTTACCACGCCTTGGGGCATGTTCATGTATGCTAAAATGCCATTTGGACTGATGAATGTTGGAGCCACCTTTCAGCGCACTATGGATATTGCTTTTGTGAGAGAAAAGGATAAATTTGTGCTAATCTATCTTGATGACATAACTGTTTATTCTGGCAGCCATCATGATCATCTACAACATTTAAGAAAGGTGTTTTTGAAGTGCAGAAGGTTTGGGATTTCACTCAATCCCAAAAAATCCCAATTCGCTTTAGAAGAAGGCAAACTGCTGGGGCATGTAGTGTCGGCTGCAGGTGTTCAAATCGACCCAGAAAGAGTCAAAGCAATTCAGGCCTTGGCTCTTCCAAGATCAAAGAAAGACATACAATCTTTTCTTGGCAAAATTAACTTTGTGAGGAGATTCATTCCTAATTTTGCTGAGCTGGTTAAGCACATAACCTCCATGTTAAAAAAGGGAGCAGAGGTAAAGTGGACTGATGCGGCCAGAAAATCTTTTGATTCCATTAAGTTGGCTATTATGGAAGCTCCTACTTTAATAAGTCCTGATTATAGCAAGGAGTTTCATCTGTTCTCATTTGCCTCTAAGGATACCATTGCAGTTGTCTTGTTGTAGCAAGATGGAGTAGGCCAAAAGCATCCAGCTTCCTTTTTCAGCAAGAATCTGAGGGATGCTGAACTAAGGTATGATATTCTTGAAAAGTAGGCTTATGCTCTTGTCAAATCTCTGAAAGCTTTCCGAGTGTACATCTTGCATTCCAAAATAGTTGCATATGTGCCTTCTGCTGCAATAAAGGATGTATTAACGCAGCCTGATGCTGATGGAAAAAGAGCGAAATGGATTGCAAAAATGATAGAGTTCAACATAGAGCTGAAGCCCACTAAGCTGGTAAGAGGTCAGGGGCTTGCTAAACTGTTGGCTGAAGAAAATTGCAGGTCTTTGAACATCGATTTCTTGTTCAATGTAGCAGAAAATGGTCAAATAGAAGAGCATGAAACAGCCGAAACACAGAGAGAACAGTCAGTGCCCAAAAACCTAGCTTCATGTAGCTGGTATGCTGCAATAATTAATTTCCTGCTAAAGCTAGAGGTTCCTTCAGAATTTTCTCAGAGTCAAGCAAGGACGTTAAAGCTCAAAGCAATGAAATATTGTATCAATGGTGGCTTTCTTTATTGGAGGGATCCATCTGGAGTGCTTTTAAGATGCCTGGACAAAGAACAGTCAATAGAAGCTATGCAGCAGTTTCATGACAGCCTGTGTGGAGGACATCATTATTGGAGAACTACGGCCCAAAAGATTCTCAGAGCCGGATACTATTGGCCCTCTTTATTTTCTGATGCTTTTGCTTTTGTTAAATCTTGTGACATGGTTGTGAACAGGTGCCAGAGATTTGAAGGTAAGCAGCAGTTGAAATCCCTGCCCCTAAAGCCAATAATTGCAAAAGGACCTTTTCAGCAGTCGGGCTTGGATTTTATTGGTGAAATCAACTAACATTCCAGTGGCCAGCATAGGTGGATACTAGTGGCCACTGATTATTTTACAAAATGGATTGAAGCAATCCCAACAAGGAAGGCTGATCATAACGTGGTCATGAAATTCTTATCAGAAAATATTTTCAGCAGATCTGGTTGCCCGCATAAGCTAATAACAGATAACGCAGCAGCATTCAGGGCAAAAGAATTGGTGGAAATGTGTGATTCAATGGGCATTAAACTTGTTCATTCCACATCCTATTACCCCTAAGGGAATGGTTTAGCAGAATCCTCTAATAAAAGTCTGATTAGGATAATTAAGAAGCTGTTAGAGGATAATAAAAAGAATTGGGATGCCAAGCTGAAGTATGCACTTTGGGCGGACAGAGTGACTATCAAGAGATCTACAGGTTGCTCTCCCTTCAAGCTGGTATATGGTACTGATGCCATTTTTCCAATTCAACTTACACTCCCTGTGGCAAAGTTGCTCCAAACAGCGCAGAATGAAGAGTATGATATGGCAAATAGAATAATTGATTTAACAGAATTGTATCAGATTCGAGAACAGCTGGTTGAAAAAGCTACAGCACATCAGCAAAAGGTCAAAGAAGCCTTTGACAAGAAGGCAAAAAGAAACAATTTCCAAGTTGGGGATTTGGTTATGAAATGGGATGCTCTTAAAGAAAGGAAAGGTAATCATGGGAAATTTGATGCTCTCTGGACAGGCCCGTTCATTATTTCACAGATTCAAGGGAACAACACCTTCATTCTGAAAAGTATGGAAGGGGAGACAGTCTTTGATGGCCCAGTTAATGGGCGGTTTTTGAAAAACTATGTCATTTAAGGTCTCTGGCCTGAAGACTGTAAATATTTTGCTTTTATCGGTTGTTAGTGTAGCTATAGTAGACTCCATGCCCAATGGAGCACTAGGAATTTTTGCTAATTTGATTAGTTGTGGGAAAGGCATTGATCTGCAGGTTCTTGAGACCTCACAGGGAGGATCTCATCCCCAGAAGGAGCCAGTGTTAGCTCTGTTATGTAAAAGGATAAGAAAATGGATTCAAGCACTCTCAAAGGCTGTAAACACACTTAAGTTCATGCCAAGCCAACCATTTCTGATATTCAATTCTTCAAAGTTTGGCTAAAATCTTCCTACCGGTTGAAGAAGTTGCAAGAGGAAGGCCCTTGGAGGAGCGGAAATACACTATCGGGAGGCACAAATACTCTAAAATCATGAAAAATCTCAAATCGCAGGCTTAAGGGTCCGAAATCATATCAGCCATTGGATCTGGCCGATCAACGATCCAGATTGCGTCGGCATACCGCAGTCGAAGCAGGCGGGCAGTGGCAGCGACACAGGAGACCTCACCGATGTGCAATCGTCGATATCGCATCGGCGGGTCGCAATGGAGGACTTACAAGAGGTCTGGGCCTTTATATTATGCGATCGCTGATATCGCATCGGCGCTTACAAAGGGGGCAGGGCCTTTTGCATGGTTATGTTTGCGATGCGATAAGCCAAACCCGATGGCGCTATAAATTTTTTCTCATAAATTTTCGGGTCCGCGGTGATATCACTATCGGCGCTTTTAAAAGGGGCGAAGCTTTTATACAAGGCATGTATGCGACCCGATGGGTCAGACCCGATATCATTATGAGTGATTCTTCATAAAATTTCAAGTCTGCGCAAGGGTCTTTTTCAATGTATTTCGTGTATAAGGGGAACACAAAGGAAAGCTTAATAAGTGCCGATAGCGATGAAGCCCGGACCCGATGGGGTCCGGGAGATAAAAGTTTATATATTTTCAGTTCCGGTGAAGGCATTTCTTTGTGTTTTTATATATGTTTCCAAATATGAGGAATCGGTGGTATGGGCCCATTTCGCAGTCAGCATATCGCAATCGGGGAAATCAGTGGTGCATAGCAAATTGCATGTATGGATGCCGATGCGATGTGGCCCAGACCCGATGGGTTTTCAAAGCAGAATGGCATAATATTTGAGGTCTGCAAAAGCCATTTTTATG
Source organism: Pinus taeda (assembly GCA_000404065.3). Taxonomy (NCBI): domain Eukaryota; kingdom Viridiplantae; phylum Streptophyta; class Pinopsida; order Pinales; family Pinaceae; genus Pinus; species Pinus taeda. The sequence continues at coordinate 66,006 of APFE030439213.1, forward strand.
ATTTTGGGACATTTTTGCATGTATTTTCGAATACAATGAAACAGAGGATTGGCCGGTTAAGATATGCAGTGCGACCCGAAAGGCAGACCCGATAGAAAAAATATATGTATGTGGGCCCTTGATATTCAAAAAATAACAAGGTGGGCGGTATTTCTCAGTGGCGCGAAGATGATGAAAGCAAGCATGCAGCAGTACAGCACAGTAGGTAGTTGCCTTCAAATAACAGTATGGCTGAGCAGGAAAGAGGACGTGCCCCAAACAGATCAACATTTATCAGTCATGATGGATCCATTTCAATGTTCAGCGACTGCAGTTAATCAGCAGTATGGCCGAGGAGGAAGTAGGACACCGCAGATCCAGTCAAAGCATTCAATGGCTATGGGCTTCACCCATATTTCATTCCACCTACCCAAAAAGGACCGCAGAGCACCAGAGAGGGACAAATCTATTCAAAACACAGTGAGATTTGTATCAGAGGGCCATTCCTAAATGTAAATATGGTTGGTGGCCATTTATGGGCTCCTCCACGCATTGTTTAACAGAGATATTTTGTATTGTAACACTATATATACTCAGAACTCAGATGTAATCAGGTGATGAGTGTTTGATGAATGAGAGCTTATTATAGCCTTCTAACTTCTGGAGACTGTAACTACTTTGTAACATGCAGCGTCTGGTCTTCATTTCTAATTGATACAAGCTTCTTTTGCTGTCAATTGCTCACTTTCCATTTCTCCTTATTGTTCCAGGCTGTGCCTGTTTTGCATTCGTGCATTTGCTGTAAATGTTAGCATTAGAGGGGCTGTCATCCCACCTCTGTGTTAGAATTTGGCATGTATAACTGAACATGTATGCAGGTTTCTGTTGTTGTAATGCATAGAGAGCTATCATCCTGTTTATGTATTAGAATCCAGATTTACAGACCTTTTACTGGTTGCCGCTGGCCATCACAGGGTCCTGTGCATCCGCTGGGGTGATTAGTTTTCTTCATTATCACCTTTACCTTAAGCTGTGAGTAATTGGTGGTTAAAAGCCTTGTAGTCTGGAGGTGTTCACCCATGTCTGGGGTCAATCATAGTAGAAGTGGTTATTTGGCTTAAAGGTGTTGCACATCATCCATTTATCCATCGTTTCATCCGATAGAATTGTTAAATTTTTAATGTTCCTGAGCATCACTGATATACAACCTAGGTGAGTTTCTTGGGGTGATAACAGTGAGTATTTGGCACATACCTGTAATATCCCTTCTTTCTATGCTTCTGACTTCTATCTCTTGTGGGATATTTTCTTCTTCTGTCCTTTGGGTAATTTTTCTTGTTTTTATAGAAGGTCTCCCTGAATTCTCTTTTAGCTCTTTTCTTAGCCTTCCTTTTCTTGACCAAAGGATCATCCACTGCAAGTCCATATCTGCTACAGATGGACTTTCTATCTGGCAGCCTGGATAGTTTTTCTAAAGATTTATTCACCTTTGAGCTCGTACAAAGACTCACCAGTGTCTTCGTAATATGTGAGTAAATCTCACCCCATGTGTAGGATTCAAATGGCAACTGAAAAATTTCCTGCAATATGATATAATCAACGTATTTTGAAGGTAGAGCAGCAAGATATACATGTTTCCACAACAGTTTTTTCGAGTCCTTTACCTCGTAAATTCTTTGCATCCAATCATGATGGAAGTCATCATACTGCGACATTTTATGGCATTTGAGGTTCATGAGTATGACTTCATGTTTGTTGGCAATCTCTGTTTCACTTCCACACCAATGCTCCTGAATTATTGATGTCAGAGCGCCAATCATATTACTGATCACTGTGCCATCTGGATTATGTATAATGTCGCCTTTCTCATCTTTAAGAACTTTTGCCTCCATTGTTTCAATGAGTTTGGGGGAAGATTCAGTCTCCCACCATCTGAGAAGTGTACCTGCAAAACATTGAATAATTGTCCTGCAAGCATCTATTTCAGATTTTCCTCTGAGACACATGAGCTTATATTATGTGTACATAATGTCTATCATTTGCCGGATCTGACCAATGCTCATATTATCTATATTCCATTCCCTATGAGAGTCAAGGAAGAAGGTGTGTGCTTCAGGCAATTTTCCCTTTCCTTCAAGATCAGGAGCAGCATACCTAGAAAATCTATGTTCTAGGGGCTCATAGATGGGAAATATTTGTGTCTCTTGAGGTTTCTTTTCTATTTCTCTGGCTGTTGCTTCAGCCTTTGCTTCTTGAAATAGAGAAGCAATGCTAATATGTTCTGATTTATCAGCATCTGATGAAGAGACAGTTTCTTTGGGGAATAAAGCAGGAAACTATGAATATTTCTGATTTGATTTTTAATCTTTATATTCCTTTTCACCAAAAAGGAATTTGGAACTGGCTTTTCTGCTTTTGTCAAACTTTTTCAACCTTTTCTACTAATTCAGTAAGAAGAGCTTTAGTTGTGTCAATGTGACCAACTAATTTTTCTCCTACCTCTTCTATTTTGTTCAGTGAATCTCTGGCATAAGTACGAGAAATACTGGAATCAAATTGCATATTATTTAAACAGCTATTCACACTATTTAACGAAATTTGTACAATATCTATCTGCTTCTTTACATCATCTGCCTTTGTTACATTCATCTCTAAACCTTTGAGAGTTGTATTGGTCCAGTTCAATTGTTCACTAGCCTTTTGGATTCTTCCATCAATTCCTAAGGCAGTATCATCTTTTTGGACCAATGGGATGGCCTTGGCTGCATTAGTATTTTCTCCTAAAACCATCCCTTTGTATGGAGGAAATGTGGTAGGAGTCTCAATTTGTGACCCGTCTAATGCAGTCCATCCATGTTTATTGACTGTAATACTGGAGGAAGCACCAGTAAAAACATTTATGGGAGTAATTTTATCTTTCCAAGAATAGAAAGAAATCCATGTATTGTTCACCTCCATGTAATGTTTCAAGTCATTTGCATATTTCCTTTTCTGGTCAGGGGTGTATGCCTGGTCAAATTCTTCTGCTTGTGGATTTGTATATAAATCCCAATTAAGCATAGCCTTCATCCATTTAGCGCTGATTTGTGATTTCAGGCATCCATCCATAAGCGAGAAGAACTTCTTCATTTCCATAACTGCAGGCTTTTTACAATCAGCAGGAATTTGTCTAAACCTACATTCTGGAATCAACTGTGACTGTTCAAGCATTCCTAGGCCATGTCTTGGCTTCGCTGGTCTCATCAGACAGATCATCTCAGTTAATATGGGATCTTCTTCTTCTACTGTTTGCATCATGAGAACATGGTCTGAATCAGGTTCTGGCTCATGAGGAAATGGGATGTCAAAACACTTGGGATTCAGACACGGGTTTACAGAAGTAGAAGGAGGAGCAACACCAGTTCTGGGATTATGAAATGAATGTACATTTTGTTCAGCTAAGGTAAGGAAATTTATAATATCTTGACAATCTGGACATTTTACTTCTAGCGAAGAGTAATTTACAAGTTGGGCTAACTCATATAATTGACTGTGTCTACAGAAAGACGAAGAAGAACAAGCAGTATCTACAACAGAAGGGTCTCTGTAATGCTTTGAGGATTTGCAAGCAATATCAATTCCTTGGCGGTCAATGGTAGATCTTCTTGGAAAAGAAATAATAGCACCAGAACGAGTTTTGGTAATATTTGCAGAAGTAATATTTCTGGGTACTATTGGCTTGGGCTTATCTACCGCCCAATGTGCAGGAAATTGCAAGTCTTTCCATCGGATCAAATGATGTTCAACTTTTTGATTTCGGGGATCGGTTTTGATAACAACACTAGACTTGGAATCCCTGCTAGATGTATGGCAGATGGCTGGCCACAAGGTATTGGTGTGTCGTAGGCAAGCTTTAGTTTGAATGGCTACATTGTTTCTTTCATTTTTCTTATCGAAACCTGTTGTCTAGATTTGCAGTTGCAAGATCTCAGCAATGGTTTCATCATAAACATATACATAAAAGTTTGGATAGCAGTCAAAATACACAGGACCATCAGACAAGGGTTCCACTAGTCCACCAATAATGGAATCGGTGTACTTATTATGTGTCATATCTCTGACTGTTGCAAGCACAAAAGTATGTAATCCTTTATGGACTAAAGGATTTATTCCAACCCAAGTACAACTTAGATGCAGATAGTTTGTCTTCAATTTCTTTGCTTCAGCTTGCAATGCTTTAGGATCCAACAGAGAAATTGTTTGAATGCTATTATAGTTTTCTTGGACTTGACTAACTGACTCCTTAATGCTTATTCTTGATGCGGCAGTTAAATGAAAGGGGGCTAAGTCACTATAAACTTCTGAAGGGGATATCTGTGGTAATTCCCAACGGGCAGAAGGCTGAGATTCTTCATAGGTAAGTTCTGCAGAATTTAAGGTTCTACTAGAAGTACTTGCAAACATATCTCTTAAAGGATTTTCCTCATCCTGAGAGTCTCTCTCTTCTAGTTCACGGAAAGAAATAGATTTCCTGAACGGTTCCATTCTGATTATGAGTACTTTAGATTAGAGTACCAACCTTTAGAACCAGATGTTACTCGCTCTGATACCAATTTTTTGTAGGGGCTCCTATCACGAGCTTGCGACTTGTTGTGTCTCTTTGTTAGTGCAGATGGCCAACTCCTAGTTAACCAGTGGTGAACCTACTCAGATCTTTCACACTCTAGAGGTCTCTTTAATAGCTCCCTCACCTAACAACGACCTTGGTGTCCCTTCGATCCTTTGGAGAACTTCCTGCGAGCTTCGGACGAAGACTCCACAGAACTACTACACAACAGACTTTTATAAATACACACAGATACTCATATGGCGGAAATATGGTATACTCATATTATTTCAGATGCTCAAAAGATTTACAGAGAGAGGAAACTCTTTACAGAGATAGACTATCACCGCATTTACTGGACTATATACTGATCATAAAGATCAAGTAATCCCAGAGGCTTCCTGGCGATGGACAGACTCTGCCTCAGAAGTTTTCAGAAAAATTATGCCGACTCAAAGACTCTAATGGTTCAGCCACTTTAGGTTCTCACCGGTACCGAGCATACTGATTACGCAGGCTTCCAAATCACCTATGGACTTGAGTAATTTTGTGGTGCAAGCAGATCAGACGCACAGGTCCGCAGATGCAGAGCAGGAAAATACTCGACTCAAAACACTCAAGACTCTAGACTCCCTAAACTCTGATGCCCCAAGAATGAGCCTTACCCTTCTTTATATAGGAGAGAATGGGGGACAAACATCGTCCTTGGTCCGATCAGAGAAAACACTTAAAGCAAAGGAATCATTTCTTTTCAGTTTTTATCGGAGCGACGTCCGCACAAAATTTGGATCCATAATATGGACCGAATAATTGCTTAACGCGTCCGATATAGCCTGTAAAGTAGATCCTTTGTACTTAAAGTTATTCAAACATGTCTAAAAATAAATTGTGATCTATTAATCACGAAAGTTACACGTATTAGTTAAGTTACATTGCCAAACGAACAACTCCGATATGAATATATAAATATCAACTATTAAACGTATGACTAGTCGTTTGTTACCATTATGAGAGGATATGACCCTTCACAAATGTCAAGTACTAATCATCCATTATCATTGTTATAGGATCTGCTATTTAGTACCTTAGTTGATATGATTCGTTACCATTAGTCAAAGGCGTTGGATGTTAACAATATGAACCGTTAGATTTGCCTAATGAACTCTCGTAGAGGACATGTGTTTATAGCACAGGAGTAAAAAATTATTACAACTCGTTTATCAATGGATAATACTACAAGTCTCTATCCAGCCAGTGCAACCATTAGAGTTTTAGATTCCACTCACATTTGGATAAGGGTGTAAGGGCGTAAGTGTAAATTGAACTGAACATATCTAAAGTGACGAAATTCAAGTGTAAATTGTATTACACTAACATAATTATAATTGTTTAATTGCCTTGATGAAGTCATTGAATTTTGATCACTGCACTATTGCAATTTACTTCATCTGCTGCTAACTTTAGGAATCAATTATATGCTAACCAAAGTGTTGATTTTCCCTTTGAACTATCTTACTAAACTGTGAACAAAAGGATCGGTAAGTTCATGTTCTGCTCTTTAATGTTGGAGATCGGATGCACAACAAACTAAATCAAATACTCAGCACAATAATCATGCACAGGAAACACAAAAATTAACGTGGTTCACCCAACCAATTTGGGCTACGTCCACACAACATAGGCATCGGCAATTTTATTAATCAAACAGGAGATTACATAATTAAATCCTCACAAACTCTCACCCTCAAAGAAAACAATCCGAATGGTTGCCTGTTATATAGAAAAGAGGATCTAACTGCCTCATAAATCCTCTCAACTCAAATTTAGGATGCATTAACTCCCTCCCAACAAACTGGAGCTAATCTAGGAACTAATTCCTATTGTCGTCATTTACTGAGATTTAGCCTATCTTATGCAAAACAGAAAATCTCAACAATCTCCACCTTGACAACAATTAGCCTGATGCCCTGTTATTATTATTTTATCTTTTCTGCAAGCCAAGAAAAGCCAAACACCAGCGTAGCTTCTCTAACAGAACTGGTTTCGTGAACATGTCTGCACAATTCTCCTTTGTATGCACCTTTTCAAGAGAGACTCCCCTTTCAGTGATAACTTGTCTTACAAAATGGTACTTGATCGGTATATGCTTTGATTTACTATGATAGGCCGTATTTTTAGCCAAATGTATTGCACTTTGACTGTCACAAAATAACTTGATGTTGTCCTGCAACCTACCAAATTCACCAAACAAACCTTTCAACCAAATCGCTTCTTTGCAAGCATGAGAAGCAGCAATGTATTCTGATTCAGTAGTGGATAAAGCAACAATATTCTGTAGCTTTGACATCCAGTTGATAGCTCCACCTGCAAGAGTAAAGACGTACCCTGAAGTTGACCTTCTCTTATCCAAATCACCTGCAAAATCGAAATCAACATATCCGCAAACAAATTCACTACTCTTATTGTAAGAAATACAATAACTACTTGTGCCTCTCAAATACCGAAGCACCCATTTCACTGCTGACGAGTGTTCTTTACCCGGATTTGCCATGTACCTGCTGACAACCCCAACTGCATGTGAAATATCTGGTCGAGTACAAACCATCGCATACATTAAACACCCTACTACATTGGCATATGGAATTCGAGACATATAATCCTTTTCTTCATCTGTATTAGGACATAAACTCGAAGAAAGCTTAAAATGGGAAGCTAAAGGGACTGAAACAGGCTTCACATTATCCATACCAAACCTCAAAAGTATTTTCTCAATATACTTTTGTTGTGATAGCCATAGCTTACCATTGCTCCTGTCTCTGAAAATCTCCATGCCCAAAATCTGTCTTGCTGCTCCTAGATCTTTCATATCAAATGTCCTTGCCATCTGAGCCTTCAACCTGTTAATTTCTTCTATGCTTTTTCTTGCTAAAAGCATATCGTCAACACACAATACCAAGATAATGAATATGCCATTATTTAACCGTTTAAAATAAACACAATGATCATATTCACTTCTAACATATTTCTGACTCAACATGAAAGAATCAAACTTCTTATACCACTGTCGAGGCGACTGCTTCAGGCCATATAATGAATTCTTGAGCATGCAGACAAATTTCTCATTTTGATGCTGAACAAACCCTTCCGGTTGTTCCATATATATTTCCTCATCTAAGTCACCATGTAGAAATGCAGTCTTAACATCTAACTGCTGTAACTCTAGATCAAGCAAAGCCACTAATGCTAACACTATTCTAATTGAAACAATTTTAACCACTGGTGAAAAAATCTCATGAAAGTCAATACCAGCTTTCTGAGAAAACCCTTTTGCAACCAGTCGTGCTTTGTACCTGTCTTCCGTATCATTCACACCTCGTTTCATCTTGAAGACCCATTTACACCCCACAAGTTTCCTGCCTTTCGGAAGCTCCACCAGATCCCATGTGCCATTCTTACTCAAGGCCATCATTTCGTCCTTCATGGCTGCTTTCCACTTGTCACTTTTCGAACCTTCTATTGCTTCCTGATAGCACAGAGGTTCATTGTCATTAGCAGTAAAGGCAACAGAAGTGACATAATCATCATACCCTCTCTGTGGCCGTTTGATTCTTGTCGACCGCCTTAAGGATGTTTCTGGCACTTCCTCGATTGGCTGACTACCACCTGTAGGAACTTCTTACCGATCAGTATCTGAGACCTGTTCATGATCTAAACCTGAACCCTGTTCATGTTCTGATTCTGAAACCTGTTCATGACTAGTATTTGAACTATGGTCATCATGACTATCGTTAGAAATGCTATCAAACTGAATGTGTTGAAAGTCAGATACATCATCCTGTTTCAATCGACTATCTACATCTAACTGTACAAGAGAGATTGATTTAAACTTTACATCTCTGTTGATGATAATTTTGTGGGTAGTAGGATCCCACAATCTATATCCCTTTGTTCCAACACCATACCCAACAAAGATATACCTTTTAGACTTTGGATCTAACTTAGTTCATTGATGTTTAAGCACTAGAGCATATGCATCACAACCAAACACTCTGAGTTTAGAATAGTCACGAGGGTGTCCTTTCCATACCTCTTGCAGAATCTTGCAATCTATCGCCGTTGATGGAGATTGATTTATCACATAACAAGTTGTTGCCACCGCTTCTGTCCACAACTCCTTTTGCAACCCAGCGTTACTCAGCATACTCCTTGCTCTCTCGAGAAGAGTTCTGTTCATGCGTTCAGCAACTCCATTCTGCTGAGGAGTATAAACCATGGTCTTATGCCTCTCGATCCCTGCATCCTTGCAATAGCTGTCAAAATCCTTTGAAGTAAATTCACCATCATTGTCCATTCTTAAACACCTTATTGTTCTACCAGTGCTATTTTCTACCAATGCTCTAAACTGCTTGAAAACTGAAAACACATCAGACTTTCTTTTCAACATGTAGACCCAAACCTTCCTAGAAAAGTCATCAATGAATGATACAAAATAAGACGAACCACCATATGAGGTTGTAGGGGCTAGTCCCCAAACATCTGAATGGATATAATCAAGTATGCCTTTACTAGTATGTTTGCCTGTTTTAAACTTTTGTTTACTTTGTTTTCCAAACAGACAATGCTTACAGAAATCTAACTTTCCAGACTTTAGATTTGGAAGTAACCTGCGATCAGCCAAAAATTTTAACCCTCTCACTCATATGCTCCACTCTTTGATGCCATAAGTGAATGGAACTACTGTCATGTTCAGACACCGTAGACACAAAATCTGACCCTGTACTTCCTTCTAACTGAAATAGATTTCCTACCTTCTTAGCTTTCATAACTAGTAAAATACCTTTGTAAATTTTCATTACTCCACCTTGAATTACAGTTTTATATCCATTTGAATCAAGTGCTCCTAATGAAATCAAATTTTTCCTTAAATCTGGTACATGCCTCACATCAGTTAATATTTTTGTTGTCCCATCAAACATTTGTAGTTGTATGCTCCCAATCCCCACAATATTACATGTTACATCATTACCCATGTACACAACTCCATCATTAATTGATTTATATGTCTTAAACCATTCTTTATGAATACACATGTTGTTTGATGCACCAGAATCTAACAACCAATGTTGACCATGATTTGACACATTAACTGATAATACTTCATCACTCATACCTCAACCAGATGCCAAACCTGTATCTGTCATATTTGCCTCCTTCTTCTCTATCGAAGAATCTGCTTTAGAAGTTTACTGCTGTCGCTTCCAGCAGTCCTTCTTTAAATGCCCTAATTTGCCACAAAACCAACACTTTAACTTACTCTTCTTCCCTTTCAACTTTGAAAGTGAGTCGCTCGACCTCCTGGGCTTTCGAACGACCTCTAACCATCATAGCTTCTGATGAAGAGGTTTCGGAATGAGACTTCTCCTTGTTTCCTCCGATAATAAAGATGCAACTACATCATCAAACTCAATAGTTTCTGATGAACTAAGACTTATAGAAGTAACAAAATGATCCCATGACTCGAGAAACAAGCATAATAAAGTAATAGCTTTATCCTCGGATTGAATTTTTACTTCTATACTTTGTAATTGCACAAGAATAGTATTAAAAACATTTAAATGATCAGCAATCGATGTACCTTCCTTCATACGCAAACTATACAACTTTCGCTTCAGGAGAATCCTATTGGTTAAGGAATTGGTCATGTACAGTTTCTCCAGTTTCGTCCACAAACCAGCAGCTGTTGTTTCCGACATGATATTAAACAGGACATCATCCGCCAAACACAGTCTAATAGCACTTATTGCTCTTTCATCCATCTCGGCCCACTCATTATCTATGATGTTGTAAGTCTGTTTGGATTTTCCCAACAACGCCTTTGCCACACCATGTTGGACAAGAAAATCGTACATCTTCACCTTCCAGATCTCAAAATTATTTTTTCCATTAAACTTCTCAATTTCAAACCGGGCACTCTGAGTTTTCGCCATTTTGTATCAACCAAAAAACACAATCATCTCCAAAATCCAACTATTAAAGATCAGAAATTTAAAAAAAACAGTGTATATCTTAATTTTAAGCAATACTCCAAAGTCGTGCTCCAACTGAACAATTTATCTCTGATCTTTAAATCACAGAAATTAATCTCAAAAAAAGAATGCCTATGCCAAACAAACAATTTTCATTTGCTGTGCAAATTACAAATATTTAAATACCACCGCCCACCATTCGATGAATCTGCGCCCGTTAATTGATATCTCTCGCCGAAGTTTCATTAAAGTTATTTAACAATGTCAATAAACTTATTTAATACCACAGCACATAATAAAGCGGCTATTCAACGCAGCTCCATACAGCCAACACTTCACGCAGGTTTGAGGCGCACCACAAAACTGAAACTCAATGCCAGTGTATTAAATTGACATGATATCATGTTTACCAAACAACAAAAGCAGTAGAAGATATCATATCTCCTAGAGTTAACTCACAACGTACCAAATCGCAAAATCCTTTGTCCATAGCCGAGAGTTGCAGACTATTGGGAAGAATAGAGAACGACATCAAGAATATAGGAACACCCATCTAAAGAAACCTCTCATGCAGAGTGGATGCGAGGTAAACCCAGTGTCAGCACATTCATTTTTTACTCTTGGGACCACAATTCCCGTGGCGAATAGCGCTGTGATCCGTGGCGAACAACGCTCCACGCACCAATGTACAGGCCTCCACGCAGCAATGTAAAACACATACCTCCACGCAACAATGTACAGGCACTGCACCAATGTACGGGCCTCCACGCAGCAGTGTAAAACACAGACCTCCACGCAGCAATGTACAGACACCGCACCAATGCACAGGCACCCCCAGCACCCTCACGCATTAACACGCAGGTATACAGCTTCTCGTGGCATCATTCAACCAGATACACACCTCCAGGCAGGCTCATACGACGCCTCTAACATGCTCTGAAACCACTTGTTAGAGCCAAGATGCACAGCAGACAAAAAAACATATACACAGCTATTAAAATCATGCACAAGAGACACAGCAATTTAACGTTGTTCACCCAACCAATCTGGGCTACATCCACCAAACATGGGCATCGGCAATTCTTTATTAATCAAACAGGAGATTACAAAATTAATCAAATCCTCACAAACTCTCTCTCTCTCAAAAAACAATCCGTATGGATACTTGTTTTATAGCTAGGAGAATCTAACTACCTCATAAATCCTCTC
>APFE030439221.1:0-10017 GCA_000404065.3 Pinus taeda
AATCATTGAAGAAAAACATCCAAAGATAGGACCCAAGAACTCAATTCACCATAGTTCAACACTTAAAGGAAGTCAGAGCATGTTCCTCCATGAATTCTGAGTAATAAGCATTAAGAATATGGAATTAAAACATATCAAAGATAAAAGACAAAGCTCCTAAAGTACACTAAGAATCTCAGCTTCAGAAAAGTCCAACTACTTCTGTATATATCAGTCCCTGCACAACATTTACAAAAGTAGTCTTGTTCTCTAACATTTTCCAACCCCCAAATACATTAGTTCTTCTCCCATATATAACTTTCATGTATATTCCTTCCTCCAGCATGAGGGGAATTCGAATTCCTCCTAATTTGACACCTATTGACACTTAAAACTAACTATCTAATACAAAGGACAGCTAACTAGGAGTCCTAGAGACCTAATACAACTAGGAGTGTAACTCCTTATTATGATTACAACAACCTTATCTAAACATTTAAAACTTTCTTTGACACCTAAAACTCCATGAAGTCAAACTTGATGGTGTTCACAACCTTCCAGCTGGCCCTTGACGACTCATCCTTTTGATGTTCCTAGAAACTAGGAGACTGTCCCTTGCTCTATTCTGGCTGAAAAATGGGTCTTGGGACAGAGCTCATAACTTCTCAAAAAACGTATTTGTAAAAACTGAAGGAGGCTTTTTTGAACCATGCCATTCTGAACAAAAACCTCTCTTGGTTTTTTGAAACACCTTCCCTACCTCTCAGAATGTGTCTTTGAAAAACATGTGTAAAACAGATAAATATGCCTGTGAAAAACTTGCACCTACAGCAGTTTCGTAACGCAAGTTTAGTCACCCATTTCTCCCAGGTCATAATTAATTTGAAGAAACGGAAAGATTTTTTTCTATATCAGTATGTTAGGAATAAAACCTCTTTCAATTTTCCAAAAAATTCTTTCAATTGCTCTGGAGACCTCCTGGAAGTTGACTACTTAAAACAGTTTTTCTCCAGAAAAAGGTTGCTTCAGTGATTTCGTAGCGCAAGGTTTGGTATGTGTATATGTATTCATTTCTTGAATTTACCTTTTGATTAGGGCTCAAACTTCTCAAGTGATATTATTACACCTCTACAGCAACATCCTTTTCAAAATAATCCTCTCTTTCTTTCAAGGTAGATCCTCGAAAACAAAACTGTCACCTTCAGCAGTTTCGTAGCGTGCTACGAAACTGTTGTGTGAGTCAAAAACACGTAGTTCTCTTTTTTAAAATTGTCTTTCTTAGGATTTCAGTGACTAAAGATATAACCTCTGGAGAGATTGGTAATTCAAGCACTCCAACCTTTGAATTAAATCCTGTGAAATTGGAAGCAAATTCTTTGGTGACTTGCATGTGACCTCCTTGAAGTTTTTCGCAGAATCTCCAACAGCCAACCTGTTTGAAAGCTTGTTCAATATTATAAACCTGCTTGACCTATGATCCTTCTTTTCTGTAAACAACTCCATGGAATTCCTGCAAGATGAAAATTGAAAGAGCTTGCACCATCTTAATCTCTATCATTGCCTCGCTTGAAATGAAAAGGGAAGCTACTTCACTTGGACTTCAAAGAATTCTAATTAAGTGCTTGTCAATTTGCTTATAGATGAACCCATACATAATCATAACTGAAAATACTTGGCTCCTTTTTTGAAATTTGAAACTTGAGTGCACCAAGACACCTAACGAACCTAATGATAAGAATGAGCAGTCGAATGTGATAGGCAAGGTGTATGGATTGACAATTGATGATGAAAATCTAACAAATTCTAGTAGATTTGATAGTTGGATGACATTTGACAAGGATCTGCATGAATCCCTGATTTCATAGCACAACCAGTGAAAATTCTAGGTTTTGCATTACGAAAACTCCTAGACTGGGTTTTGCACTACGAAAACACCTAGACAGTTTCGCTTTGAAATAGGATTGACATATGGAGCTTAGGTGTGATGTGAGACTAGTGATGGATGAAAACGGAGTGTTGACCTTTATTTAAACATAACAACAAGACTCCTAGGACTCAGACACTAAAGCAAACATGGAAAAATTAAACTCGGACTAACACCTAACCTTTACAATCAAATTGATGTGAACAATTTAGAAATTGTTTCCTAAGTGATAACAGTGGCTCCACTTGGGATAGTGTGCTCCTGCAGTACACTAAGAACTCGCAGGTCCAGTGCTTTATCCTCTTAAGACAAATGGAAATTTGCTTGACAAGAATCCCCTTTAAGCTTCTTGGGCCTTCACCTCGGGCTTGAGCTTGATGATCATTGTAGGAGAGAGAAGTCTATATCTACTAAAAAACATGCTCAGTCAACTTTGAGCTTATTTTCATTTTCCTACCTACCTACCCTATCAGCTGCAAGCTCCACTTGTAGCTCAAGCAACATGATATTTCCAATAAAGCCAATCAATTGTCCTTTCTGATATAGGAGGCTCTTGACTGCATTCAACCTCAAAATAACCATGATAGTGAGATGACCAAATCAACTTATAATGTATATGATCTTCATAATGCAAATGAAATTGAAATACTGATGTGCAAAAATTTTCCATGTATTCATTTATAGGGTCAAAGAGAACATGGTTATTTTGATAATCATAATAACATTCTATCTCTTCAGACAACTGATCCTCAGGCACACAAAATTTCTTTGATGTGCTATCTGACTGCCTTTCTGCATGATTCCCATAGACAATGTAATTTTCTTCACTATTGTGATCATCCATTGAAGTAAGCTGCTGCAAGGAATTACAAAATTGAACAACCTTTTCCTCTACCTGAGGGCTATAAAAGCTATTTTCCAGTACTTCTTCTTGATGTTTGCAATCAATTTCATACTCATAATGATCTGAAGCCTGACAAATCTGTTGCATCTCTATATCAATCTCAGAGGATGTAATATAGTTTTCATAAGTAAACCCCTGTTGATCTTCATACTGCATTTCATGAGATGTTATACTTTCTTCTTGGTGTTGAAATGTATTGTTATGAAGAGCCTCTAAAATTTATTCATCCATAAATTCATCATCATCATAACAATCCTCCAAGTACTGAATAAGACTTAAAGAATGTCTACAACAATCTTTGAGAAACAATAAGGAAGGATAACATTCTTTATACATCTCATAGAATTCATCATGAAAACTAGCAAGCGAATATATTGAACCATTTTCCAAACTTTTATACCAAGACCATTCTTTTCCTTCTAAATTGGTCATAAACATCCTCATGAGACAATCCTCAGGAAACTGAACCTTAATATTGCGTACATGCATATGAAACCTAACCAAATGAAGAGTAGCATTGTCTTTCCTTTCATCTTTGAATATTGGAAGATCCTCTAACCAATCAACCTTTCGCATAGGATTTGGAAAACCAGGGATATGAGACCGATTCATAGGAGCATACCTGGCTTCGTTCTTGCAGTGGAACTCATCTTGAAAATTCATCAAGCTACTGATCTTCTAGCAGTGGAGTCACCTTCCAATTTTTTATTTGATGTGTGGAGTCGCCAAGGTAGTTTTGCAGCCTCAAAATGATATCTGAGCTCCTGCTACCTTCAGAAATTTAGCCTCTTAATTTCAGGAATGAATAGACTTCAGGCTCCCGGCAGACGCACCAAAATGTTCTCACCAAAATAGGACCCTGATAGGCTGCTGATCAAATTATCTCGGTGTAACTATTTCAAACCAATATTTTAGCTAAGGCTTAGCCTCCTCAGCCTGAGAGGGCTCTCTCAAAGGGTTAATGATTTTGATTAAAGATATGGATAGATGGCCAACTCTATGGTTTGTGATTTTATATGTTTATAGGTTGAAAGATGGATACTTGCTACCATTGGCTATGGAGTCAATGATAGAGGTAAGGATAATAAATATCTCTTCTTATAAAATTGAGGCTTGTATATACTTCAATGAAAGAGTGACACATTCAGGAAAGTCTCAATAACTTGAAGTTCATAGGAGTCAGAACATGTGGGCATGAATTCTGAGTAATGATACATCAAGGTATTCAAAAGGAAAGAATTTAAAGTGATTGATCAGATTTTAATACCTAAAGGAAGTCAGAGCATGAGTAACCATGAATTCTAAGTAATAAGTATTAAAATCATTGAAGAAAAACATCCAAAGATAGGACCCAAGAACTCAATTCACCATAGTTCAACACTTAAAGGAAGTCAGAGCATGTTCCTCCATGAATTCTGAGTAATAAGAATTAATACTATGGAAGTAAAACATATCAAAGATAAAAGACAAAGCTCATTGAAGTACACTAAGAATCTCAACTTCAGAAAATTCCAACTGCTTCTGTATATATCAGTCCCTGCACAACATTTTACAAAAGTAGTCTTGTTCTCTAACATTTTCCAACCCCCAAATACATTAGTTCTTCTCCCACATATAAATTTCATGTAGATTCCTTCCTCCAGCATGAGGGGAATTTGAATTCCTCCTAATTTGACACCTATTGACACTTAAAACTAACTATCTAATACAAAGGACAGCTAACTAGGAGTCCTAGAGACCTAATACAACTAGGAGTGTAACTCCTTATTATGATTACAAAAACCTTATCTAAACATTTAAAAAATTCTTTGACACCTAAAACTCCATGAAGTCGAACTTGATGGTTCTCATAACCTTCCAGCTGGCCCTTGATGACTCATCCTTTTGATGTTCCTAGAAACTAGGAGACTGTCCCTTGCTCTGTTCTGGCTGAAAAATAGGTCTTGGGACAGAGCTCATAACTTCTCACAAAAAACGTATTTGTAAAAAAGGAAGGAGGCTTTTGTGAACCACGCCATACTGAACCAAAACCTCTCTTGGTTTTTTGAAACACCTTCCCTACATCCCAGAATGTGTCTTTGAAAAACATGTGTAAAACATAGAAATATGCGTGTGAAAAACTTGCACCTACAGCAGTTTCATAGCGCAAGTTTAGTCACCCATTTCTCCCAGTTCATAATTAATTTGAAGAAACGGAAAGATGTTTTTCTATATCAATATGTTAGCAATAAAACCCTCTTTCAATTTTCCAAAATATTCTTTCAGTTGCTCTGGAGACCTCCTGGAAGTTGACCACTTAAAACAGTTTTTCTCCTGAAAAAGGCTGCTTCAGTGATTTCGTAGTGCAAGGTTTGGTATGTGTATATGTATTCATTTCTTGAATTTACCTTTTGATTAGGGCTCAACCTTCTCAAGTGATCTTATTACACCTCTGCAGCAACATCCTTTTCAAAATAATCCTCTCTTTCTTTCAAGGTAGATCCTCAAAAACAAAACTGTCACCTTCAGCAGTTTTGTAGCGCGCTACGAAACTGTTGTGTGAGTCAAAAACACATAGTTCTCTTTTTTAAAAATTTCTTTCTTGGGATTTCAGTGACTATAGATATAACCTCTGGAGAGATTGGTAATTCAAGCACTCCAACATTTGAATTAAATCCTGTGAAATTGGAAGCAAATTCTTTGGTGACTTGCATGTGACCTCCTTGAAGTTTTTCGCAGTATCTCCAACAGCCAACCTGTTTGAAAGATTTTTCAATATTATAAACCTGCTTGACCTATGATCCTTATTTTCTGTAAACAAATCCATGGAATTCCTGCAAGATGAAAATTGAAAGAGCTTGCACCATCTTAATCTCGATCATTGCCTCGCTTGAAATGAAAAGGGAAGCTACTTCACTTGGACTCCAAAGAATTCTGAGTAAGTGCTTGTCAATTTTCTTCTCATAGATGAACCCATACATAATCATAACTGAAAATACTTGGCTCCTTTTTTGAAATTTGAAACTTGAGTGCACCAAGACACCTAACGAACCTAATGATAAGAATGAGCAGTCGAATGTGATAGGCAAGGTGTATGGATTGACAATTGATGATGAAAATCTAACAAATTCTAGTAGATTTGATATTTGGATGACATTTGACATGGATCTACATGAATCCCTAATTTTGTAGCGCAGCCAGTGCAAATTCTGGGTTTTGCACTGCGAAAACTCCTAGACTGGGTTTTGCGCTACGAAAACACCTAGACAGTTTCGCTTTGAAATAGGATTGACATATGGAGCTTACGTGTGATGTGAGACTAGTGATGGATGAAAACGGAGAGTTTACCTTTATTTAAACATACCAACAAGACTCCTAGGACTCAGACACTAAAGCAAACATGGAAAAATTAAACCCGGACTAACACCTAACCTTTACAATCAAACTGATGTGAACAATTTAGAAATTGTTTCCTAAGTGATAACAGAAGGCATGATGATAGTAGCATAAAAGAAATGAGTGGCTCTATTAGGGCCTAAATCTGCCTCGGGCTGAGAAAGGCAGGTCTAGGGTAACATCAAACCACACTTAACCTAGTAGCTAGCCCTACCAGATCAGGAGAGGGCTCTCTCCTTGTCAATATCAGGAAAATATAGCAATTAAGGCTTGAGATGACTGATGTAAAGACTAATTTTAGGCTAGGGATATGCTCATAGGTGTTTTATTGAGTTTTGTGTAGGTTTGTTGGATCAAAAGTGAAAGGCAGTTTTGGGTCCGGGGAATGAACTCAGTCTTGCAAAGATTTTTGTGGGGCGAGGTAGGCAAATGATTTAGTACCTTGAAATAAGTAAAATGGAGAGTCTTAAGACTGGTGAGGAGTTGGAGAGGGCATTAAAGTATTATGGATCCTCTTCAAACAATAGAAAACATGAAAATCTAAATGAACCCTAAGGTAGAGCACTGCAACATCAATGATTTCCACCTTTATACTTGATTCATGTAGTTGAGCGAAAAAGAGAGAGATAATGGCACACATAAACACATGATAAATTGAATTACAGAAGGAGAAACAATACTAAATCACATTGCCACAAAAATCCCACAAAATGCTCCAAACCCTGGTCTATTTCCTTGCCAAACTGCAGAGATGAATGTACAATGATGCTCAAAGCTTTCACAACAGTCCAACTTTGAAAATGACTAGAAAACACATGATATAGACCCTCAAACCAACTATGCTATCCGTCAGGGGTCGAATCCATGAGAAGGGAGGTGGTTTGAACCATTTCTAAACTAGGAACACAAACTAGGCAGTGGAACAGCTTGCCTCTAGAACCTAGGAAATTGATTCATTCAACTCCAAACCACCTACAACTGATGTATCTACCTTATCAATTCAATTTTCATAATTTTTACATCATATTACATCAAATTACATCATGTCAACTCAGGAATTTTACCATAAGAGAGAAAAAGTCAAACTAGAAGAAAACTAGGCGAAAAACAGAGTTTTTAGGCAAAATTGGCACTTTTTCATCTTATGCGTAGCGCCACTTTTTCTGTGTGAAGCACTTTTTCCCAGCTACATTTGGAGGCCTTCCCCTTCACCAAATATGCTCCAATTAGGCTTGTTGGAAATGCATGTCTGTCTACTTTCTATAACAAGTGGAATTTCTGAATTTGGTGCTCATTTGCCCCTCCAAAAATTAGTTCTCCCAACATTGCTTCTTGTGTGGCCAAAAAGTGGCAGAGAGGGCATTTTTTAGGTGTTTTTGGCTCTTTTGGTGACCCAAACTTGTCAAATATTTCTAGTAATTTCTGGGTATTCATAATTTTCCATGAGGAATCCAAAAATGAAAACTTTTTCTCAAGAGGAGGTCCCTAGGAAAAGCAAGCGCCAGGTGGCGCTACGCACCTGTCAGAAAAACCTCTTTTTTCCTTCAAAATTCAAAATTGTCAAAAAGTTTGCCAAATTTCTTGAAATTTGGCTTGCGTGACATGCATCAAGCACTATGTTGGACCAAAGGAAGCTTCAACCAAGATCTTGAGTTTATCTTGGTCTTTCTTCCTCCTCAAAGTCTTTTTCAACTTGGCCTTTAGGCACCTTACCCTAGCTTTGCAAATTTTGTTTCGTGCCAAATAATGATAAGCCATGTGCCGCAACATATTTTTCTCCTTGTTGGCCTCTTCAAGCAACTTCTCCAAATGCATATTTGTCGTTTCTAGCCAATATTCCCAGTCAACATCAATTTCTTGCTCAAGAGGTGTCAATTTGACTTTCCTTCTTTTTGTTGCTTGCTTGTTTTCTCTTATGATAATCTAATATGGTAGATGTACAATCGAGAAAATCTCCCTTCACAGCTGAAGTATTTGATAATTAGCTTCATGAGTGGAGCATAAGTGTCCTGTAGGTATCTGAAAGGAAAGACCCTACTAATCTGCTTCTGATAGCTAGCCTTGATATAAGGCTCATAATATTCTTTGCTCACATGTTGTCCTTTGTTCCATCGTTTACCTACATTCGGAATACCTGTTGCTTCAGCTATAGTTTTAGGTGTCAAAGTGAAGGTAACACCTGCTAAATTTACCCGTCCATTGTGAAGATGAAGAACAAATAATCTGGCAAGTTCATGGTGGTATTTCACCCTCTCCACCATCTCACAAAACTGGTAGCAATACTGATGTTTGAAACATGTTACTGCAAGGGGACAGGCCAATAATTCTGTAAGTGTAGTGGGCTTCTCCTGAATGTGTTTTCCTCCCTTATGTGGTCTTCTTGGTGCATGAATCTCTTGGGAGGAATCACTCACTGTTTCCTCATCACGTTCATAAGCTGAATCTGTTTCCATGTTTTCCATTGTATGTTGCAAAATGATGAGTATGAAGAGATTTTATGTCAAGAGTAGGTGACTGTTGTTTTCTTCTTTGGATTTGATGAATAGGATGTGAGTGGAAGGTTTTTTATGTTGGTTGTAGGGTTTTTAGGGAGTGATAGGGTTTGGGAATGCAGATTAGGGTTTAGGGAATAGTGGAAATGAGTGTTATGGTTTTAGGGTTTTGGGGATAGGGGGTAGGATGATTGTAAGTGAGGGAGGGAAAGGGAAATGAATTTTACGAAATGTAGTGAAGGGAGATGGTGTATGGGAGAATTATGTAGGGGAGAAAAATAGCAAGAATATCATAATTGTAAAACCCTAGACAGTTTTTGTGATGCACTGTGCAGCAAACTAGGGTTTGAATTTTCACCTATCAAAACATCATCAAGGAGGACTAAATCTCTTGCAATGGAAATTTGAGATGTTTTACTTACTTGTGGAATGATATTGGCAAAGTTTTGGAGCTTGAGGAGGTCGATTGAGTGAAGTTTAGGCTTAGAGGATTGGTGCGCCACGCCTAACAGCTACACCGCGCCAATTGAGGTTTATATAAAAATTCTATACCCGGTGTGCCGCGCCTAAACCTAGGTGTCCCGTGCCAAGAAGAACTTAAAAACTTTGTTGTGATTTCTCCTTTCTTCGCCTTAAATCATGATTTTCACTTGTTCTCTCACTCTTTTGGCACAAATGAAGTCTATAATACAAATTATCACTTTACATACCTTTCGACTTTAATTATTTCATTTAGAAAACCCACTTTCTAAAGTTTTCTTTTCACTTTGTTCTTTAAAACTCTTTTTTGCATTTTGGCTCTCTTTTTTACTTTTGATGGACTAATGCTTTGAATTTCTTGTCTCTTTTGCAGTAGCTGTAGTGCAGGAGTTTGGCATGGTGACCCAGGGCTATAGACGATACTTATTACATATAGGAAAATTAAAATTACATAAAATTACATACATAAAACATAAAAAATTTGTTTTTCCTCAAAATAGGGTTTTGAGGAAAAATCAATTACTGAGAATGTCATTATTCAAATTGTTTGATTTTAGGCTTCTGTGGAAGTTTTTTGCAGTGGTGTGATCCGGATTGTCCACAGTCTTTTGTTCATTGTGTCGATGTTTCAAACCCCAAAGGGGGTCCATCATCAGGACAAATCAGAAAGATAGAAAAAGAATGAGAGATTATTAAGAGAAGGAGACATGAACCTTGATATAAATAGACCAAGAACCCTAAACTTGTCTAAAGGCCGACACTTGATTTCAACAATTTTCATTTTTAATTAATTAATTATTCAATTATTTTAATTATTTATTCATTGATTATTTTAATTATTATTTTTATAATTAATATGAGTT
>APFE030439221.1:37625-79607 GCA_000404065.3 Pinus taeda
TGAGATCATGCAATTATTTTCTCCCTTGATTTAGGAATTTATCCCTTGATTAAAGGAGATAAGGTTCAGTTCTATTATGAGAGAATCATTTGACTTAGTTCTAGCTAGTCAAGTCTAGTTAAATTATTTTAACAATTTGTTAAAATAATAAAATATAGTTTGTTAATGATTGCATGCAAGTGACAACTATTATTTTAGATAACTGAGAATTCACTCATGGATAACTATTGCATATCAGTTATGTCAGAGACCCAGTTGAGATCAGATGTGGGACAATGTACTATCAGATGCTTAACTATTTCTAGTAAGTAGTTTTTGCATGGTTGAGGAACTAGTGTTCTCAAGGAATACGTAGTTGGACCATTGGTTGTTTTTGGTATGTTGGAATTAATAGCATATGCTTTTTCTATTATTTCCTAAGAAAATTACGTAAGGACCATAGGGAAAGCCTATATAAACAGGGCTTGGGTGGTTCATGAGACATATCTTCATATCTTTATAGTTCATTGAGAACTGAATAGATTTAGAGATAATTCTTTTTGTATTGTGAAGAGGATTTCCACTTGATTGATAATACATTGTTGGGGTTTTATGCTGGTGCCTTCCCTTGGATATATCTTGTGTTATGTGTGATTAATTCTCTTGATCAGTTATGCATGTTTTCACTTGATGTTGCTCATGAATTTGATTATGCTTCCGCTTAATGTTTTGTAGAAGTAGAACAAGTATTATGCTTTAGGGCATTGCATATATCGGTTTATTCTACAGGTGAGATTTCTATAGATTGGATCTTTTCTCTCTCTTGAGAATTTGTGCACTTTTTCTTGGAGGATGAATTGGACCTTTATGGATGAATTTTGATGTGTGGATTTAGTTTATCTTATCGTGCACCTTATCTATTGTCAAATTATGGATGGTTGGATATGTTCTATTACATGTAAGTACATGATTTTAATGTTATTCTTGTTTTACTTTGTCATATACATTGGATTGATATTTTTGTTGTTTTTAGGGCCAATTGTTTCATGCATTTACTATGTAAATTGTGGAATTTAGTCTCTATATAACATATCTCAATGTATGGGCGATGTAATTTGAATAAAATTTCCTAAGGATAATTCTATCAGTGAATTCAACTTGATAATCCATCACCTTTTTCACATCAAAGTATAAGAGCTACCAAATTGCTTCTCTTTGACCTAGAAGGCTAGCGAAGTAGTCTTGAGGCCTCCTTGACTAAGAACCAAAGGTCCTACTTCATATTTATCATGGAATCCATTCTCCCAAGACTAAGGCACTAATCTACCAGGAGTTGGTTACCTAAGATCAACTCTTTTTCACCTTTTCCTAGGTCTAGCCAAGTTGGGTCACCTAGGGTATCATTTCCCTGACAATATAGGCCTCCAAAAATTTTGATCTTCTAGCCTCTCTTGCGCTGGTGTCTCCCCAAGGACTCCTCCAATTTTTAAGCCATTCCAACGGTGGATTTGTGAGAAAATCCAAGCCCTAGCTCTGAGATCAAACTTTTCCCTAGTGTCCCCAAGGCTAGTGCCTCATATGATCAATTCAACACCTTCAAGTGAATATTATTTCTTTGACCCTTTCCCCATCTTTGTCTAGGTTAAGAAAATCATTGGTTACTAAACTCTTACCTCCTAACTTAGTTTGGGTCTACTTGGTCTTGTGTTGTCTCATTCCTATGAAAAGTAAATTCTTCAAGAATCATCTAGGAGAGAAATTTCAATAAGGATTTTAGGGATTGGTAAACTCTTTCACAAGTTGTATTTCCTAAACCTAACCCTGAAATCCTCCCATCACTCTCCTAGAAGACATTGTACCTTTCCTTAGAAAGCAAGCAAGCTCTATCCTTGAACCTCTTCTGGAAAGGGAACATTTGGGTCACTCCCAATCCACTCATTGATTTATCGTTCATTGGTGACTCCATAATATATAAATTCTCCTCCCATCAGTGAAATTTCGTAAATAGTAGGGAGCCTTAGCTAATATGATAGTGGGATGAGTCTCCATTTGTTTCCCTTGGTCTAGCATTTTCCCTTTAGGTCCCCTACTAGTTTGAGTGGTAATGTACCCCACTACATTCCATTATTGACTATGGGATCCAGAAGAACCCGAACTCAACAAAGGTCATTAATAGATAGAAGTTGTCTATAGTGCCATAACCTCAATATTACACTATTGTTTGGTTGAGCTATGGACATGACATTTGTGTTAGCCAGCAAAGTTGCATGTCCCATGACATCAAGCCCTTCAAAGATAGTTTCCTTTACTACGTTTTCACCATTAGTAAGTATTTCCTGTAGAAAATTTGTCAAATAAATCTTCAAATCTGCCATGCCTATCTTCAAATTTGTGTTCAAATCTATCTTCAAATTGTCCATCTTAGCTTGCATGCCATTCATCTTAGCTTCCATGCCATTTATCTTTGCTTCTGTTAACTTTTGTGAGAGTGACATTTGTTGCACTTGCTCTTGTAATTTTGATATATCATGTATCATTTCTTCCTCTTCTTCATGAGTCATGCTAGAGCTTTCAGGTTCCTTAGTAGGTGTTTGCATTTTATTTCCTCGGGGCATCAGTTACCGATAATAGTGCTCTACTAGCCCTTTGAATTCCTTCAAAACAAATTTTCAAACCAATCTTAAGCAAAAATTTAAAAGAATTTACACACTTTTTTTCACTTTGTAGGAGCTCGATGTTGCCTCTGATGTATCTCTGTACTTTCAAAACATCTCGTTCTGAAATTGCGACCTGTGGTAGCCCTCTGTGTCCTCTTTCCAATGCCACCAGTCTAATCCAAATTGGATTCTCCAAGGAAGAGTTATGCGAAATATCCCATAGTGACCTGATTATAGACTAGTTCAGTAGAGTGAACTTGTACCTTTAGCTCTGAAAAATATATAGAAAAAACTACAGTTTGTCCTCTTTTTGCACCTTCTTACGAAATTTCAATCCAATGCTCAGAGAAAACGTTATGACAATTTTCCCCAGGTCACCTGTTTGGAATGTAATTTAGGAGTCTGCAAAAAGACCAACTTCCTCAGATCATATCTCCACAAATATAGCGAAAAAAGCTTTGAAATTCAGATCCGATATTTAGCGCGATGTCTCTTCAAATGGGTTTTTTTTTCAACTTCTGAAACGTCGCAGAAGAAAAGTTATAGCGAAAATTTCACGATGACGTTTTTGAAGCAGCGAACATTCCACGATGACTTTTTTGGAGCAGCGAAACCCTAGAATCCAAAGCTCTGATACCAAATGTTATGAAACCAGCTTCAAGAAAGATAGAAAAGATAGATCAACGCCTTAGAATTCAGACTCTTCGAGGGGGAAACCTCCTTTACATTACATAAATGCATTTCTTGATGATTCAATGACAAAACCTCCTTTCTATTAAGGAGTCTAAGGGCACAATATAACCCAGTCGACCTAACAATAATAATATATAAAGCCACAAAAATAACAATAGAGGGATTCTATGGGGCACAGTAATAACAATATGGGGACAATAGGGGCACAACAATATTAATAAGGGGTATAACTACAATAGTAATGGGGTAATAACTAGTATTATAGGGACCCAACAGAGGGAGAACATCATGTCAAGACATTTGCCTCAGTTGTAAGGGTTGCCTCAGAAGCTGAAGGACTCATGTGTCAAAAGAAGTTTCTATTTCCTCCAGAGGGAGAAGTCAGAAAGCCTTGTTATGACCTCAGAGAAAGTCAACCTCAGATTATTGGATAATGGACTATTTGATTTCTTAGATAAACATGAAGAAATATGTCAGAGGTTACTTACAAGTTTTGATCAAATGTAGGTGACAACGATGATGAAAATCATGGAATAGAGGGGAGTAATAAAGATTGCATATATTTCCACCAATGAGTAGATAGTCGAAATGGTTATGAAGCTCCTTTCTAAAGAAAAAATTGAGATGCCTCTTTGACTGAGAGCAAGCGTTGATTGCATCATAGATATAGTTTCTCCTTGTGTCATGTACTTTGACAAGAGTTAGGGAGGTTATCGCTCAGTCAAGTACATTCAACGAAATTAGGGAGAATGGTTTGAAGGATTAGATAGAATCATGGACTACAATTCTTCTTGTGTCATGTACTTTGACCTAATTAGGGAGGTTATCCCTATGTCTAGTACATAGGCCTGGTTAGGAAGAATAGTCTGGTGGACTGACATTCTTGCTGTGCCATTGTATAGTGACTTGATTATGGTTGTAGTCCCTGTGTCACTTTGACCTGAATTAGGAAGAATGGTCTGATGGATAGACATTTTCGTGTGTCATTGAATAGTGACCTGATTAGGGCTATAGTCCTTGTGACACTTTGACCTGTATAGGAAAATAGTCTGGTAGAGGAAAATGATTATCTTTGTGTCATTGTATAGTGCCGTGATTACGAAGGTTATCCACGTGTCACTTTGACCTGAATTAAGGAGAATGGTCCTAGAGGCTATAGCCTCCCAGCATCATGCTCAAATCTCTTTCTAGCGTGAGCTTGTTGGTGTTTCATATAAACCATATTTATAGTTGTTTGATGGTGAAATGTGATTATGTTAATGCTAGTGATTATGTTATTAATGATGATAACTTGATCTTTCCTTAGAGAACTTATAAAATTGAGATCATATTGATAGTCATTATGAATACCTCCCTAACTAAGAGGGAGTGTTGAATTTTTAGCTATGGTTAATCTTCATATTTGATGTACTTGTTCATAAGAAAATCAAAATTTTGTATCTATAAAAAATTTAAATGTTTGAAATCTAGTTTTGGCCCACAAATGTGCAAGTCGGCCCTCCATATTCTAAAATTTAGCTAAGCTCATACACACACATTCAATCTCATGAATGGCTATAAATAAAGGCACTTCATCCTCCTCAAAGGCACAATTTCGTTTGATCATATATACATCATTCTAGGCATAAAAACAATATATAGAAGTAGGTCAAAAAGGTATGTTAACTAAAAAGTATCTCTGAAGTCTCTTGAAGTGATTTGTATCTTGTACACGATTTGAATTCTGTGTTAGAGGGCTGAAAATGTGGTAATACATTGTGAACAAAGATCCAAATTTTGTGATCCTGTGGTGACACTTGAGAAACATAGGTCCAAACTTGTGTTTTGATTCAAACTTGTGGTGACTGCTATACAGAAGTATTTGGTGACTTTTGATCCAAACCTGTGGTGATTGGTGACATGTTGTACTAGGTTTTGACCATGTAGTTTATTGTTCGTTGGAGGAGTTCGTTAATCCCTCCTAGATTTAAGGTTTGAGCTAGACTTTCTTAGTCTTTTCTTATAGAGGATAACTCTATATAAAAAGTTGCATCCCCTCACTTCATTTGTACTTTTGGATTGTGAGAGAACTACCTCTTAAGCCTCTTAATTGAATATCATTTGGTCTTACGGTATGGAAGGTTGGTATACCACTCTATTGCAAGGGTTTATGTGCTTCATGACTTTATGAGTTGATGACGTCAACAATGTGGGTCTTTAGCATAAAGTAAGCATATTATTATTATTTCTTGATGGATGTTATGGTTAATCTTAGGTGATGCATGATTTCTAGGTTGGTTTGTATGCGCTCTAGTAATTAGTTAGCTTGGAAAATATTAGACTTAAAACCAATATTTCTAGGTGGTTTTTCTCCTCTTGTAGACTTTTGAAGCTTGCATGTCATTAGGAAATGATTAGGGTTTGGAAATCGCTAGTCATTGCTAAACATTCTTTGAAACCCCCCGTGAGAGATATTATTAACGAATTTTCCCAAATTGATAAGCCACTGGCCTCCAACCCTCTCATCCCTCTTATTCTTTGTAACCTCAAAAAACCCATTTGACTAGAGCTCCCTCTTCACTTCACCTTGTGATTCACTTCTTGTTCTAGTAATCTTAACCTAGATCATCCTAGAGAAGAGCTAGTGTAAATTGAGAAGAAGTTGGTGTGGCGAAAATTGCCATCCTTTTGAGTTATCCAAGAGTTGTCATTGATATTTGGGCTTCAATATTAATATAAAGTTTGTGTGGTAAAATTCTTGTCTGGCACAAGGAAGAAAACACTAAAAAAATGTTTTGTTTTTAAATTATTGGTAGAAAAAGAGCCTATCCAAATGGGTTATGGAATCAAGACTAATGCAAGAGGGTTCGAATGTGATGAAGAGAGGGGCTATTAATGGTATGCTTTAACGAGACAAAGATATGAACCTAGTACAAAGTTGTTATAAAGAGGGTTGACTTGTACACTTGGTGGAGTATGTTATTTTGACCATCTTATGTTTGATATATCTTGTTGGATTGGTTCTCTGAGGAAAGAATATTGTTGGGTTTTCCCCTTGTTAGTTTTTCCCCGACCACTTGCCTATTTATGGTGTCGCTTGTCTACTGTGCACTGTGATTTCTACTTTCTTATCATTGCTATTAGTTGAATTTATGAAGTGTAATTATTTGATGAAGAATAAATATTAAAAAAATCCCTAATAATTCACAAATAATTATAAGTAGTTGAAAACTAGTTCTTGTACACCTTGTACTTGGTTTCTCAACACTAGTAGAACATACAACTCTACCCGATTGTCAAAGAAATACAACTTCTTCATGAAGGAAAGTGGCTAATTAGGAGCCAAATTCAACAAAAGTTTCCCCATTTAATGATGGAACTTGATGCAATGGATACTATTTCTTTCTAAGGGGGGAGATTGATCCAAGTGGATGTTGGTAAATCATCGTGATCAATAATTTCTTTCTACTGTTGGTGATTTACAAGCCCATGGTCTTTGTAAACCATGGTATCCACCCATGGTATTTGAAATGTGGAAGAAACAAAATAAAAATCTAATTATACAATTAGTTTTCACCATTTACAACCATTTGTTAATTTTTACCATAGTGATTTATGGTACTCACCTGTGGTTTTTTTGTATCCCATGGTATTTGAAATATAATGAAAGTGCATGACTCTGGGTGAAAAGGCATCCATAAATAATATAAATATGAACCTTCACCATTGTAAAAGCCATGGATTTTCTCATGATGTAGTCTTATGACATTTTTACCATTTAATAGAAAGAAATAAGCTCTTTTCATATTATTATTTCCTTATTTTCTATACACTTGTGGTGTATTCTATTTTTGATATTTCTTCTACATTATTTTATATACACTTGTGACATATTCTATTGTTATTGTTTAGTCTCATTCCTTAGATAGCTTGGATAAAATTTTCCTCTCCTTTGTATTGGTGCATGACAATCGTAGGGGGGTGTCTATGGACTTCTTGTGCATTGGTCTTTAAAATCTATAGATTTTGTACACAACATACAACATCATAAACATGTTTTGTTAACCAACAAAATGTCTAGAAAATAGATTGGAATTAAATGAAACTTTGTGTATAATTTTCCTTGAAAATAATAATTGATAAAATGTGAGTGGATGGAAAGAAATAGATTCTCGCAAGTGGTTAAGGAATCAAAACAGAAGGTAGAGAAAATCATTTTCAGATATGCAATTGAAAATCAAAGACTAACAAGATAGAAAATTTGAACATCAAGCATAAAATATCTTTATTTTATATTAATCAAAGAGATGGTTTCACTACAATGACCGAGCTAGAAAATAAATCTATTGGTATATCCTTGTTGGCTGAGAAAATCTATTAGAAAAATGAGAGAGATAATGTTGTGGCATGTTTTTGCTTTGTTAGGAAAATCACCCTTTGGATGAATCCTTTCCTCCCTTTTATCATTGCCTTATTCTTTGTTTTGGGAAAGATCAATTTTCCATTGTGAAAGTTCTAAAAGAAAGTTAGAAGTGGAGTGGAATGAATGGGGGGGGAGAGAGAGAGGTAGTTTCCATAAATGAGTGGAGATCAAACTCAAAGAATATGTGAGGTTGACCTAGTTAAGAATAAGTTATCATGATTGAGGTGGTGAGAAGTGTTAGAAAATCGACAAAGTGGAAAATTGTTATACTTATTTTCTTTAACCTTGATACTTGCTTGTGAATCTTAATTATCTTCTTTTGTTCTTTTAGTTATATCTATTCATCAAACAATATCAAGAAACTGCAACAACAAAATAAGACACAGATATAGGCTCTCAGCCAAGGCAAAACCCCTCCAAGGGGAAAACCCGAAAACATTTCTCTTCTTAGAATCTGCTTTGAATGAGATACAAAGACCTAATCCTCAGACCAAGTCCTTCTCCCAGTACCAAGTCATCCCTTCCTCAATTCCTTACTAGATTCTTCCTTGCAACTTCATTATGCCATCAACAACATAATTACTTGACCCGCAACTTCAACTTCCCAGTTATTGCTACTCTACCTACAACTTTGGGCTAGCTTCTTTGTCCTTGCAACTTCTTGGAAACCCTAATACAACCTCATTCTGAGACCTACTTAGAGAAAGACATCTCTCCTAAGGTTAACGAGGTATGGACAAAGGTTTTCCCGCTTCTGGCTACAAATTTTGCACTTCGCCCTCCTGCAACTCGAATCTGCAATTTCAGCCTCCCACTGTTGCCATTAGAGAAATTCTGAGGTATAAAATGGGCTTCCTAAGGAACACTATAAAATAATAGTGGAAATAATAAAATAATATTAGATTACATTATCAAATTTTAGAGGGAAAAAAGAAAAAACTACATTTTTAGCTCATATTTTTGACTTATCTCGCTACAATTTTACTCAAATTTCAAGCGGGAGCACTTGTTTGATGCACAATTCAATTCCTCATCCAAGGAGTACCCATGCTGCATACTTTTGATGGACCCTGCTACATGAAAAACAATAAATACATGAAAAACATGATTGTAATCATGTTTTTTCATGTATTTGTCATTTTTCATTTACCAATGTCCATAGAAAGTATGCAACATGGTTACTCCATAGGTGAGGAATTAATTTTGCATCCAATGAGTGCTCCCACTTGAATTTTAGTAAAACCACAGGGATAGAAGTTGAAAATATGAGGTGATAAAGTAGTCTTTTTATTTTTTTTTAACTTTTTAATCTTTTAACTTTTTAAGTCCAAAAATGGTGAATCATCCCCCATGGTTGACATCATCATCTTGAATCCTATCAATTCTTATAAGGTTTATTCTGTTTATACATTTTTTTTAGGCCCATTTTTTACCTCAAAATTTCTCTAATGCGAGCTACTCTAGCATTTCCCACGTGTGAGAGAGATAGAGCCCAAAAACCACAATTTTCCTCCTCCCAACTTCTCTTAGACTTTTGCTGTCATTTCCCAGTGTCCTAACCACAGATCAAAATCTTTCCTTGATGGATCGAATTTGTGAGTGTGTGTCTCCAATTAAAGTCAAACTTCTGTTTACATAGCCTTCTCAAGGCATCGAATTCCCTTCTTTAGGCCAACTTGTGGATCCTAGGGCTGACTTGTACTCTTGTAGATTCTAGGACTTTCTAGACTCAAAATTAATTATTTTTACAATTGCAACTTGCCAAGAAGGATCTTATACACATGAGGTTGACTCCTTTGACTCATGACAATAAATCCTAAGATCTAAAAAACCCTAGAAGCATGAAGAACATGCTTTTACCTAGAAGACCATCAATAATGAGCATGAAACTGATGCTTTAATAATAACCAAATTTCTTTCTTATTTTCTCGATTTTTACATAGGATACATATTGAAATGAGTACAACAATTATGAAGACTGAGACTACTTACATTTTTAACACTCCCTCTTAATTAGGGAATTATTCATAATTGTACAACTATTACAACATCATATTTAAAACTGAAGAGTTCTCAAGAAGAGTTGGATTGATAATCCATATTGTAAGCATCATCATTATGACCAAAATTGTCCCTAAGGCATAACTAGACAAGCGCTACTTTAATCAAGAGAATTATGCTGGGAGGATTTATGTGTGATACCACACTACCTATATAAGGTACATACCCCATCCAGATGTCCACAAGGTATGTCTTTTTAGGACTATTCTTATCTTGGATCTCCATACCTGAGTCCTCAAAGAATGTTGGTCCTCTTCAACCACTCTTTCTCTTGGATTCCTATCCCATCCTTAAAGAGTGTTGATCCTCCAGGCTACTGCCTATCTTGATTCAAAATCCTCAAGGAGTATCAGTCCCTTTCCTTATTCAAGGAAACCAAAAATTCTTATCCAATCCTCCGCCATTCTCTCTTCATCACGTGAAGTGGAGAATGCACATGTGATGTCCAACATCACTATCTCTCAACCAGAGAGGACATCCCTATTCTAACTTACTCTTTGAGAATAGGCCCTTGCTCCTTATCCAAAGAGACTCATTTCCTCCCTCTCAAAAACAGAGGAGATTCCTTCCTTCCAATAATGGAATCCAACATCACAAGCCTTCTAGCTTGTCTTCATCATAGTATCATTTATAACTAGTTTTTCATAGCTACATGGTTCCTTATTATCTTCACATCTCTTTCATCAAGCCTAATTCTTTTTGAGGTATCATGAAACCAGTTCCACTCTTTCATTCTTGTTGTTATCCTCCACAATTTCCTAGGCTGAGAGGAATCTACGAAGGTAACCACAGGCCAAGCTTTCAGATTGGTAGCTAGCCCTACCAAACCAGAGAAGGCTCTCTCTATGAGGTCATAGCTAAAGAATTGACTGGAATGTAAAAGGATTTTAGGCGAGATATGCTAGGCTCAGGTAGGTTTTGAGTTTTTAGGATTTTGATGCTGGATAAGGAATGAAAACCAGGTAGTTAGGTTAAAAGGATCAAAGGGTTGTTACAACAAAGATATAGAGGAGCAAGGTAGCAATAGTTTTGTGATCGCTTAGAGTTTGTAAGTGTAGTGTAGTGTTTAGAAGAAGAAAGATGTCTTAATGAGAATGTACATCATGAATTCATTAAGCAAGAAGGCAAATAACACAAAATGATATTCCCATCAAAACAGAGCTTTATGCAAAGAATTATACTTATAAACCTTAAGGAAAATCACTGAAGAAATGATGAATGGAAAGAGAAGATGGATATCCTTCATATAAAACTATAGCAGAGAAAATACAACATCACAAACTACTTGCACATGAATTCCTAAATAATCACTGCAACTACTCCTTTGATTTCCTGAAAATGTTCAAGTATAAAACTACAAGAGTTCTCTCCTTTGATGTCCAACCCTCTCTTTGACTGAGAAAATGATATATATAAACCAAAATAAACAGTTTTCCCACTCTTAGGGGTCGAATCCATGAGTGGTGGAACAGTTCCCAAGAATATCTCAACCAACAACTGAGACTGAGAAGGTTGAATACAAACTCTTCATTTAGACTTTGATTTGAGTTTTTCCTCATTAATAAGGCCTAAGTTAAACATAAAAACAACTTACTAAGATAATTTACCAATAATTACATCATCTAGATATCGAAATAGTAAAATTACATCATTAAGTCGAAATCTGCTGAAGAAATGTTGAAGAAAAGCTCTGACAGAGATATGTGCAGTGCGATCAAGGATATATGTAGCGCCTTCGAACATATGCCTAGTGCCTGGCTTGCAGGAGGATTTTGGGGGCCTTCTCGTGCTCCAAATTTAGATCTTGATAGCTCATTGAAAAAACTTGTAAGAGCACATTTGATCATCGGTGACTGACATGACCTACAGGCACTAACATTGGCTCCAACTGGGGATGGTAGCTCCTTGGAGGTGTCAAGAACACCGTAGAACATGTAGCCTTATTCATTATGCATGGAGTCAAAATGAAAAAGACCAAACTGAAACTAAAAATAGACTAACTAACTGAATTTGACAAACAATAAACAAAAAAACACTGATTTTTTTTTAAAACCAACAGCTGATCAAAGAAACCACCTTCTCCTTGGGCTTCAAACTTCTATTATAGCTACTTCACACTTTGACATGAAAAGTAGACTGGTATATACAATGATAATGAAAATTTCCAGAAATTTCTTCAAGGTAGTGTTTGAGAAGCCTACCATTGATTGCTCCTCTCGAAAAATCTTGTCCATTCATCTCTTTTAACAGATGAGCATTCTTTCCTCTAAAAGATGAGATTCTGTACGGTCCTTTCCATAGATTTTCGAACTTGGTGTTCTTACCCTTTTCTTCATTCTGTGCATCCCAATGAAGAACCACATCACCCATGTTGAAGTTATCTTCTTTAGTCTTATGGTCATAAATCATTTTTATCCTTTCCTGAAGTTTAGAAGTATTCTGAAATACTTCTTCCCTAGTTTGTTGTAAATGGGTCATCTGACTTATTCTTCACTACATATCATTTGGTTCGTTGCCCATTTCCTGCAAAATCTTCATGACCAGGACAATAATAGATGAAGGAAAGACAGTATCAACCCCGTACACCAACTAAAAAGGAGACATGCCTACAGATTCATTGTTACTAACTCTATTTTCCCATAAAGCATTAATGAGCTTTTTATTCCATTTCTTCTTATTGACCTCCAAAACTTTCTTGACTATTTTGATCAAATATTTATTGGTAGATTCAACCAGCCCATTCCCTTGCGGGTAATAAGCAGTAGAATGTCGCAATGCAATATGATACTTCTCACAAAACTCCACCATCTTCCTGGACTTAAAAGCAAAAACATTATCGGTGATTATCTTCTGCGGGCAGCCAAATTTAGACAGGATATTAGATTCAATAGGCTAAATGACAACAAAACCAATAGCTTGCTTGGTTGGGATTGCTTTAATCCACTTCGTAAAGTAATCTGTGGTTATTAGGATCCATTTGTGTTGTGTAGACGATGAAGGATGGATATCCCCAACAAAAGCAAGACCCCACTACTGGAATGGAGCCAAGACTGAAACAGGCTGCAATGGAAATGGGAAATGTTTTATTTTTCCCTGAAAAATCTAACATTCATGGTAGCTCATCACTGTTTTATACACATCATAAAAAAGAGTAGGCCAATAAAAACCAGCCCTCAAAATTTTGTTGGCTGTAGTTTTCCAAAATAGGTGGCCACCACAATCTCCTTTTTGGAAATCACTCATCACATCCTTTGCTTCATTTCGACTAGACAGTTCAACAACACCACCACTCAGATCTTTCAAAAACAAAACACCATCAAGAATACAATACTTTTAAGCTTTCAACTTTAATGATCTACTTTTACCTTTGGGTACTTCCAATAGAGGATTTCAATGTTGCAATACATAAATTGTTTCTGAATACCATGGAGATGAAGAGAACATGTATGATACCTATATCTGTGAATCTTCTGCATCTTCTTTTGAGAGGGCAACTATCAGATTGATATCTAATGCATGCAAATTTAATTCGGCCATGAGCTTTGCCAAACCTTGTCCTTTGATTAGTTTAGTTGGTTCTATCTCCAAATCACATTCTAACATTGTTGCAATCCATTTTCCTCGCCTACCTTCTAGATCTGTCTGCATAAGAGCTTCTTTTACTGTTGTTGTTGGAACATAAGCTAAAATGTGGGAATGCAGAATGTATACCCGAAAGTCTTTTAGCGCTTTCACTAAGGCCAAAGACTGCTTCTCAATAATGTTGTACTTCAGCGCTGGATCTCTTATTGTTCGACTGAAAAAAAGTTATGGGTTGTTCATTATTTTGATCCCTCTTTTGCATTAGGACCATTACTAAAGTATGCTTGGAGGAGAATGAAAATATAATAAAATCTGAGGTCTAATTGGAACTGATCAAAGTAGGAGCAGTAGATAATGAAAATTTAACTGCATTGAATGACTTCTTGGCATCTTCAGACCATCTTACCCTACTATCCTTTTTCGGCATGTCAGTGATCTCTCTCAAGTGTTCAACAAGGTTTGGGATGAATCTCCTCAAAAATTTAATTTCCAATTAAATGATTGAGTCTCTTTTTTGTTTCGTGGGAAATCTAACTGGAGAATTACTTCAACTCTTGTAGGGTCAATGTGAATGCCATCCTTGGAAATAATATGCCCCTGTAGCATACCTTCCTCGATGGAAAATAAGCTCCTTTTTGGATTTAGTGATATACTGAATTTTTTGCATCTCTGAAAGATAATTCTTAGTTGATGTAAGTGGTCTTTATCAGAGTTAGAAAAAACTATGAGATCATCTAAATAAATAACCAGAAATACACCTTTTTCGCTGGCGAAAGCAATGTCTATTTCCCGCTGAAATGTCACCCCTGAATTCTTCAATCCAAATGGCATCTTGGCATACATGAATTTACCCCATGGTGTTGTAAAGGTTGTTTTCAACTGAGCATCTTTGTGCACCAAAATTTGGTTGTAGCCCAGGTATCTATCAAGCAATGACATCCTAGAAGAACCAACTACTCTCTGTAGAATATGGTCCATCTTCAGAAGGGGATAATTGTCTTTCAATGAAACTTTGTTCAAATTTCTGAAATCGATACAAAGACGAATCTCCCCCGTCTTCTTTCTCACGGGCACAAGATTTGATATCCATTCAGAGAAAGGAATAGGAACTATAATACTAGATTTGTAGAGTCTATTTACCTATTTCTCAATGGATGGCAGAAATTTAGGACCAATCCTTCTCAGCTTTTGGTGGAATGGTTGCTGATCAGGCTTAATGATGTTCTTATCATACACCTTTAAATCTGAATAGTCCCAAGCAAATACATCAGAAAAATTTTCCATTAAATAAATGTACTTACTTTTCATCTCAGGAGATAAAGACTTTGACCATCTTGGGCTTGCTTGATGTACCAATGTTTACATGTTCAACACCTTTTTCTGTGGGGCCCATGGTGGGATTTTTAATGACATCATCACAATCAAATAACTCTTCCAAAGGTACGAGACCTCGTGGAATGTTATTATTTTTAACCTAAAACACTTCAACCTCGGTTGCTTCAATTTCCTAGTAATTCTCATCACATGCATCATCAATATGGGAATTCAGAAATTCATCCTCCATATGTAGAAAATTATTAATCTATTTGTTATCCCAAAACACCTGCCAATATCACAGATCGTTAGGGACAGTTGGGCTGTGTTTAAGATGAATTGAATACTTCTTATTGGAGTGGATGAGAATCTTAAACATACTTGCTACAGTAGAAAGGGAATCAGCCATAAATTTTGAATTCTAGGGACCAAATACAAAGCATATTCTGAAAAAGTATTAAGAATGTCAAGGACAACATTTTGATAAGCTCGAACCCTCATATGTTTGGCCTAGTACTCCCCTTTTACCTATTTAATCACTAACTCAAAGTTGCCATAAACTGAAATTTTCTTTGCTCCTAGCTTTTTAAGAATTTTAAGGCCAACAATCAATGCTTCGTACTCTGCCTCGTTATTCAAGAAATCAAAAGCCAACTTATAAGAAATTAATCTTACATTTCGAGGGACTTTACCTGATTGTTGCAAAGGACCATGAATCCACATGCCAATCCCAACTCCTTCTTTTCCCAATGCACCATCAAACTCCATGGTCCAAAGACCATCTTCTTCACCTGGAAACTGAAATTTGCAGGGCTGATCTGTCTGACTTTTTGGACGATGACTTGTTGTCTCAACAATTTTTGTTTTCTGCACTAACTCAACAGTATTTTCAGGGTAATTTCCTGGCTTAAAAAAATCTACATTCTGACTCTTTTTTTCAGCAATCAAATCTTCTTGTAACTACTTATAACATCCGAAACTTCTAAAATTTCAACAATTTGACTATCATCATCTATTGGATTCATATCACTATACAAAATGAAAGACTCTAGGTTGGTATGTACAATGTGGATGGGGTGATTATTTGGTCTCTCTTTCCTACTAATCCTGAATTTCATCTTTTTCTCTTGGTACAGTGTTCTAAAATGTCCAAATACTGGTATAGTAGAATATGAGAAATCAAGTTGTAAGGTTGATTTCAGTTTTTCCCCCAAAGACCGTGAGAGCAACATGCCAAATCGTGGAGGTATGTCGGTGACCACTACATCCATTGACACATTGTTGGTTGTAATTTGGTTTAGGGACACTACTAAGTCTTTGATAAGGCCAAGGCATTTCACTCTTCCTGAATCAAATGAGTAGAGGTCATGATAAGGTCAGGTGATATTGAGTCCAAGTTTGTCCATGATAGCTTATGGCATAAGGTTATGTGAGGCACCAGAATCTAACATAGCATTATGGAAGATAAAATCATGGAGTTTTATACTAATATAGAAAGGTGGGACTTCACTATCTTCAGAACTTCCCTCTAGAGCTGGACCAAACAAAATTTTAGGTTCATCATCGGCAACATTGACTATATCTGAAATCTGATCTACTTTCAACATCTTAGCAATATGAAACTTGTACTTATCACTCCTAACTAGTTTAGTTAGAGGAATCGAAACTTTCAACTTAGAAATTTCATTCTCTAAACTAAACGGATTGGATTGCTTGTCTACCTATTTTGCAGTGGTCTCTTTCTTTTTAGGCTATCCTTTGGCTTGAGACTCCTTTCTGTGACCTTCACTTTGAGCCTCCTTATCCTTTCTTACATTGCTAGTAGAAGCTTCATTAGTTTTATCCTGATTTAGAATGACAATGTCATTTTCTCTGTTTTGATCTACAAGGATTGTTTCTTTGTCTTATACATCTTTTTGAGCATTTTGCCTTTTCTGATTCAATGTGACAAGTACATTCCTGCTCCTCAAATTGTGCTTCTTCTGTAAATGGCTGAGAGCATTCTGATATGCCCTTTGGTACGCTTCGGTCTGCACTGTCCATGAACCATCATTTGCAAGGAAAAGCTGTTGATCAGTTGGTGTAAAAGAATCTTGAGAAAACTGATCATCTTCTTCCAGGCCTGAAATGGAGTTCTGATGTGTCCCTGAGGACCCCGAATTTTCTGCTCTTTTTGCTTATTTGTGAACTTTGATTGCTGATGTCCCCGATAATTTGGATTCCTTATTGAAGGCTCCACTTGTTGATCTACTATAGTCATTCTTTTCATCATTCTTTCCATGGTTTTTATCAGAGTGTCAAGTTTTACATCAAAAGAAGTTTCTTGGGTTTTATTTTTGACTTCTTGATAAGCAGATTAACTTCCACACTTACTGCATTTCGCTGTATTTCTTATAAAGTTGCAGGGTCTCTTTCCCTAAGCTGACATGCCATGTATGGATCAAAGGCATCACGATATTGGAGGAGTGCTAAACGAGGGGGAGGTTTCATGTCATCGGGAATGGAATTATACACTCGATTGAACCTTGCTGTGAACTCCCGCACTGTCTCATTCGGGTTTCTTTTCATGGAATTATACTCAGCCAAAATATCTAATGGGTTCTTCTTTTCTTGCAATCGGGCTAAGAATAACTCTATCAACTACTGAGAGCTATTGATAGAATTGGCAGCCAAACTACAAAAACATTTCTTAACATCTCCGGAAAAGCTCTAGGCTATGATTCTCATCTTAGCATCCTCTTCATAAACCTCTTCAAGATCGATGAAATCCACCAATTTGTCAATGTGTTGCTAGGTTGTGATTTCTGAACTTCCATAAAAAGGAGGGAGTCTTTGGCCATAGTTTTGAGGTAGAGTAGTGAGTTGACTAGGTAATAATAGAGGGGCAAACCGCGCCATCACTACTGGAGGGGATTGTATAGGTGCTACAATGGGTTGTGTTGATGGCGCTGATGATACTAATGGAGGTGGTGGTATATTAACAATAACAGATGATGTAGCTGATGTGTTTGGATGTGCAGTGGAGGATGAAGTAGTAGCTAGGTTTTCACGCTGATATTGAATATAAGCTTTTTTGGTGGTGATTTGAAGTTGTTCAGCTAGACTTTGGAGTTTATCAAAGTTTAACCAAATCTCATGATAGACTTTAGAAAAGAGGGATTTAGAAGAAGGGAGGTGGGAATCAAATTTAATAGGGTTAAGTACCACTTCAGAAAAGAAAGACTCAGAGTTTTATTTGAAAAGAGATAGCTAAAACTGAATATTGAAAGAAATATTTTCAACAGTGAATAATTGTTCAGGCAAAGAAGTAGTTCTTACCAATTTTCAAGCTTCACTTTTAGGAATAGGTGATTTGAGTTTCCTAAGCAGTTTCTCTGGATCATGAACAACAAGAGGTTGATATGGGTTAGGATTTGACCTTGTATTTCTTTTAGGAACTGTAATTTTTACACCTTGAACTTGATGTGATTTTTAAATCGGCCTTCTTTAGATACATGAATCTGTCACCCACAGATCCAGTCTTGAATGCACTTATAGAACAAATCCCAGGAATAATATATCATTCATTTCCCCAAAAATGACACCAAAAATATTATCCTCCACAATGTCCCAGGCTAAGAGGAATCGACGGAGGTAACCACAAATCAAGCTTTTAGTTTGGTAGCTAGCCCTACCAAACTAGAGAGGGCTCTCTCTATGAGATCACAACCAAAGAATTGATTGGAATGTAAAGGGATTTTAGGCTAGATATGCTAGGCTCAGGTAGGTTTTGAGTTTTTAGGATTTTGATGCTAGATAAGGGATGAAAACTGGGTAGTTAGGTTAAAAGAATCAAAGGGTTACAACAAAAAAGATATAGAGGAGCAAGGTAGCAATAGATTTTTCATGGCTTAGGGTTTGTTAGCGTAGTGTAGTGTTTAGAAGGAGCAAGATGTCTTAATGATCATGTACATCATGAATTCATTAACCAAGAAGGAAAATAACACAGAATGATATTCCCATCAAAACAAAGATTTATGTAAAGAATTCTGCTTATAAACTTTAAGGAAAACCACTGAAGAAATGATGAATGGAAAGAGACGATGCATGTATTTCATATTAAACATAACAGAGAAAATACAACATCACAAACTCACTGCACATGAATTCCTAGATAATAGCTACAACTTCTCTAATTTCTTGAAAATGTTCAAGTACAAAACCACCACAAGAGTTCTCTCCTCTAATGTCCAACCCTCTCTCTGAATGAGAAAATGATATATATAGACCAAAATAAATAGTTACCCCACTCTCAGGGATCGAATCCATGAGTGGTGGAACAATTTCCAAAAATATCTCAACCAACAACTGAGATTGTAAGGTTGACAAACTCTTCATTTAGACTTTAATTTGAGTTTTTCCTCATTAATGAGGCCTAGGTTAGCATAAAAACAATTTACTAAGATAATTTACCCATAATAACATCATCTAGACATCGAAATAGTAAAATTACATAATTAAGTCAAAATCTGCTGAAAAAAAGCTCCGATAGAGATATGCACAGTGCTATCAGGGATATGCGTAGCGCCTTCAGACATATGCATAGTGCCTAGATTGCAAGAGGATTTTGAAGGCCTTCCCTTGCTCCAAATTCAGATCTTGATAGCTCATTGGAAAGCTATGGATATCTAATTCTCATTTGACTCTTCAAGAAAGTTATTTGGACACTCCAATAGAGAGAAAATATTTATTTTTTGAGGACTGTGATATGTGCAGCGCCTGCTTCGAAACAGTGGCAGAAAGTGACTTTTTGACCCTTTCTTGACATTTTCTCTCAATCTGTCTATTGAAAAGTTTGAAAACGTGGATAGCTGAGATGATTAGGCCATTATCTATCCAATGGTAGTGATTTTTTGACAAAAGGAGCGTTGAGTAAAAAGCGTAGCGCCTAGGCGTTGCGCATATAGTTGTTTCTGAGTTTCAAAACATGCTAAAAAATCTCACAATTTCTTCAAAATTGTCAAGTGAAGTCATCATATCATATGTCATGCCCTGAAAAAGGCCTCAGCAAGTGGATCAAGCTTGTCTTTGTTGTTTTGGCTTGTTAGGGTTTCCTTCAACTTTTTCTTCAATTGCTTGATTCTGACTTGGGATACCCTATTTTTTGTGTAGTAATGCATGGCCATATGTCTTTTCAAGTTATTATCCCTACTTTCCTTCTTGAGGAGCTTCTCTAAGTGGCCATTGACATTGTCAAGCCAATATACGCTGTCTTCATTGATCTCTTTAGTAATTAAGTCATTAACAATGATCTGACCTCTAGGTGGAGAAAATTCTTTTTGTAGCTCAAGGGCTCTCTTGAGGCCTCTTGTTCTTGGTTTTTAGTGTGCTTTTCTCCTATTTATCTTCTGAATCATCCAAATGAACCGTTGTTTTGCCTTTTAAATCCTCTTTCTTCAAATTTGCTATGTGTTTGTTTTGGATCATTTGGTTTACTTTCAATTGCATTTTTTCTTGTTGTAAGCATGCTATCAAAGCATTTGCCTCTCTCAACTTGTCTTCCAAATTTTTTATCTCAGCTTCCTTATCCATTATAATTTGCTTTGCAACTTTTTCCTGGTGACCTTTCTCCACATCTGTCACATTGGTACCTGGATGAGTGAATTCCTCATGCTGTGGGGATGCTCTCTGTTCACCTGCTATAGGCTTGTCCCTTTCAACAATCTTTGGAGCAAACACAAGCCTTTTGCCTCTGGAATAAGTCTTAGTGACTTCTGCCATAAAAGCCCTCTTGGTAGGTCTGCTTGAAGAAGAAACCTCTTGCTTTGTTGGTGAGTTTAGAGGTGTTGATTCACCATTAGATATAGCTAGAGAAGCTGGGTGAAAAGCTAAATTTACAAAGCCATCCCAAGACAAATTTACGTGTGCCAATTGATGACAAACTAGAATTTTCACCAAGACATGATGAAATAGACTAGTATGATGATTTTCTCCAATCTTTTGTACCTTCCGTGTCATTTTTGTTAGGATTCTATAAATATAGTAAGGCAAGTTGAGTTACTTCACACCGGTGAAATGCATCAAAAGCCTCATGTGGTATTGATACAACCTTGAATACCTACCCTCACATGTAAAATATTTCATGATCAATTTCATGAGAGGGGCATATTTGTCCAGCAAATGTCTGAATGGAAAAACATGTTTTGGAGTTGTCTTATATGGTGTTTTCAAGTACATGTTGTAACTTTGAAGGTCAATGTCTCTTTTCTTAAACCAAGTTTCTCCAGTGTTTGGAATCCTTGTGGCTGTGGAGATGACTTCCCTTGAAAGAGTGAACTCAACTCCTGCTATAGTCACTTTATCCCTCCTTATCTTGGTGGCAAAAGCACTGGTCAATTAGTAATGAAACTTAAGTTGCTCAATTCTCCGGCAAAAGGCAAGACAACCTGCATCTTCAAATGATCTTATGATGAAAGGGGATGATATGATTTCTTGAGTTGAGGTAGGCTCATATCTGATGGCATTCCCTCCTTTATGCCTCTTTTGTTTAGATGTTTTAGACTCCATGGTAACACCTAGCTCTATGGGAGAGAAACTAGGGTTTTACTTGTAGGAAAAAAGGGGATTTATATAGCTTGAGGAAATTAACGGAAATGAAAGGGACAAGGAACTGGTAAATTCGTGGGAAAATTTGGGAGGATAGTGAGGGATGTTAGGGAGCTAAGGAAGATGGAATTTCAAAATTTGGGTGAGGGGAAGGGTTTCAAAGAAGGGAAACACAATCCTAGCCTAGGCAAGTGTACTTTGGCTAGGGTTTATGTAAAAATGATGGAATTTAAGGATGGGTTTGATAGAGGGTGTTTGGGAATGTGTGATTAGGATAGGAGAAGGTGTACAAGCATCAGGATACAAGTTTTGATCATGAAATCATGATATTTTTTTTCAAAACCCTAGGAGAGGGAAATGAAACTTAGAAACACAACTAAGAGATTAATTGAGAAAATAAGAGGCCATCAACCTGGATTGAATGTGACAAAACTAGAATGTGATGAAAGAAACTACTGCAAGGAATTCATGGAAATCATGAAAACGTTTTTCAATATCCTAGGAGAGGGAAATGAAACTTAACAACACAACTAAGAGATTAATGAAGAAAATAAGAGGCCATCAACTTGGATTGAATGTGTTAGAATCAGAATGTGATGAAAGAAACCATTGCAAGGAAGTTCACAACTCTTTGATGAAAAACGCAACAGTCCAAGGAAATGCGCAACACAACATGAGGATATGCGAAATGCTGAAGAGAAATTGGGCTTGGGCATGAAAACATTGATCTTTAGCTGACAAATTCGATTTTTTTTGGTGGAGTAATGTCTTGGAAAATGAAATGAGAAAATGGAGAGTGAGTTGGAATCCTTTATAGCTTGTGGAAATCTATTTTTTACTTACATGTGGTAGTGGACCCACCATTATTTTTCATAACTTGACTTTGATGTATTTTTACAATGCAACTTCATAACTTTATGGAATTATTTATTATAAATGAGATAAAATGCATGCTTTAAACCCTTTATTGATAACTTGACTTTCACTACTCCTTTATAAAATGATTTTAATGGTGACATGGCATGGATTTATTAGATTAATTATGGCCATAATGACTACATGAATTAAAATTAGAATTAAAATCGAATTCTATTCTCATGACAACTTGTAAATAGTTAATTGAGTTTAATTAACTTAATTAGCTTAGGAATTTTGAATTGGAAGTCTTTCTGTAGTCATGTATATGTC
The DNA here is from genome assembly GCA_000404065.3 of Pinus taeda. NCBI lineage: Eukaryota > Viridiplantae > Streptophyta > Pinopsida > Pinales > Pinaceae > Pinus > Pinus taeda. The sequence continues at coordinate 60,087 of APFE030439221.1, forward strand.
TTCCCTAAGTTTTTGGGGTCCAATATGAGTTTAAATTTAGTTTGAAATTAGATCACTTGGTTTACTTAGTTAAGTTCGATTAAATTAGTTCAAAACTATTTGTGGAACTAATAGAGAGTTAACAGTCAATTGGTGCACTAGTGCATCCACAAGTGTCACTCTATTTAACTAAAGATTCCCTCATCATAAACTCATGCATGTCGATTCTAAGAAAGACCCAATTGAGACTAGAGTGCAGGGACAATGTACTATCAGTTGTATTATTTACTGGAGATGTATCAAAGATTGATCCTATGTATGGATTGCATAGTTTTGGAAGCATGAATTTGCTTTAAATACAGGTTATTCATCCTAGGAATTACGTAAGATATTGTGCACTTGGAGAGTTACAGAATTGGCTAAGTGTTGGCAAAGAGCTAGATTGTGAGCTGAGAGAATTGAGCATAGTTGTGCGGAATTGTTCTAGTGAGAGAAAGATTTGTATATTTGCTCATATTTATGATATATGCAATATAGATAATAGGGTTTTGAGCAATGGCTTTCCCAAGATACATCTTGTGTTATGTGCCATTGATTTATCTTCTTCTTGTTCATATTTGTTTCATCAATCTATTGGCTTCCGCTAGTTGAAAGTAGAAGTAGACTCTTGTCCTGTGCTTTAGTACATTGCATGAGCTTGTGAATCTACTTGATTTTATACACTCATTAGCAATCACTCGGTTCCCAAGCACATGATGCTCCATTACATCAAAAGGAACCCTTTCATGTCCCAACCCTTATGAGTGATAAACTAACTCATCTTAAATGGGAAATAAAACCACTACATCATAAAAAACAATCTCTAACGCTTGAGCTATATTAGGTAATACATAGAATAATCGAGAAGAAGTAAAAGAAAAACAAGAGGAGTAGAAAAATTAGGCCAAGCAGGGTAACTCAGATGCCCACAAATTCTTCATCTTTACATCTATATGTTCAGGATGTGGAAACCCCATTAGCTGGTCCCTTTGACCATGGCACTTGACTATGAAGGCTTGTCCCCTTCGTTATGATCATATTATGCACTAATACCTATTGATTGAGGGGTGGAGCCAAGCATTGTCACTTCCCCTTATCGATTGGGAGAACCTAATATGGTTGACCATTAGCCACCCCTACCAAGAGAGAAAATACCTTTGTGAGGACTCGGTCCTAATATTGAAAGGTGATCTCTATTTGAATTATTAAATTTCTCTTAATATTCAAGTTTGGTTCACGTGGATGCAATATTGATCTTAGTCTTTAATGGATGGTTGCTTTCACTAGAATGCATGCTATTTTTGTCAAGTGGTTTGGCAACCCAGGCCTTGAGGGCATCCACTCCACGAGTAATAGGCCTTTTAGAGAACTACATGGCATAAGCAGATTCAACGTTGAGAGACTGGAGTCTCCTGGCAACATTAGCATATGACATATATCCCATAGTACCTCCAAGACCCGTGACGTTGGCTAACTGTAACCTCGCTTTGAGGATTCTTCATGATGACAAAATTGGACCTAGTGTGCCCCCAGGCTAGCCTTGACACAATCTAATGAGTATGAGTTGATTTAGAGCCCAGATGAGGATCGTCTCCCATTGAGATACTACAAAGGGCTTGTTTCACTAGAGGAAGCCCTATTGCTAGAGAGGAGGAGGCCTTGTTTGATAATTGGAGACCCATGGAGACCACTTGATGGTGTCATGACCTCCCTTGGGACCCTAGGGGAGGACTTGAGGGCCATCCATCAAATTTTGGATCATCTAGGCATTTTCACACATTTTTTCACCTCAACGCACCTTGGCATGGCATTTAGAGCCTTCAATAGGCATTACGACATCATTTAGAGAGGCTATGTCTCACACATGTGGGCTAATTTGGTTTATTTCGTCATTAGCTAATGGGTTGGCTTGTAACCCAAGTTCATTTAAGATCAAACATGCTTTTAGGGGCTTCATTAGGCTAAATTAGGAGATCTTAACCTTATATATATAGAGATTAGTCTCATGTCATTTGTATCATCACTTGTGATTTATTTCGTCCCTCTTAAAGATTTCAACCTAGCCGAAATTCACCTTGTATCTTGTTGAGATGTGATATGTTGAGGATTTTTGGTTATGGAGCTATTCTTTGGTATTGGATATGTCATTATGGAGCAAAAAAATAGTTATTGATGCATTCTATGTTGTAAAGTTTCCTTGTATTTAATAAAACAATGTATTCTGTGGCTATTGTATGGAATGGTTAATTATCTAGGGTTTCTATGTGCTAATTATTGTTGAAAATTATTCTATGGAATCTTTGTAATGGTATTATATGCATTACCCCCTTATACAATTTTTATGACAATCCCATGAGTGAGTCTTTCAACTAGCTCTCCTCATTGTCTTTGCTCCCTCACAAAAATGATAGCCAGGGTTTGAAACCTAGGGTTTCAATATTCCCTTACTACTTGCTAGGATTTAGTATTTTCTCATAAGTTAGGAATCTCATAGATTCCATCACCCAAGGTCAAGGCATTGGCCTTGGTCACATTGTTGATCACACCAAAAATTGACATTAAATCTCATTTTTCTAACCGACCTCTTAAGGAAAGTCGCTATCCATGGATAGGGCATTTGTTTCAACTAGGGTTGACAACGTTGCCTAGTGGATGGATTCAACACTTGGTTGTGAGGCACTTGTCTCAAAATCAACCTTTCCATGTGATTAATTTCTCCATTTTAGGGTTGGCGTCCTTTGCCATAGGTAAAGTTTTCCCTAGCAAAATCCTAGTTTTTACCTAAGCTTCAACTTGAGGCTTATTGAAGGTTTGTTGTGCCAAAAGTTGATTGGATACCTACTTTTTAAGCCTTTTTCTTGGCCTTACAACACTATATAAGCGTGTTTACCTTGCTTATTCTCAAATCCTAAGTCACATTATGCCCTAACTAGACCTCTTGGAAAATGTGCATTGCCCTAATTGTGGTAGATAAGCCTTGTTCCTAAGAAAAGCATCCCTCCTTGACCTATTTAGTCACCTTTAACCCTTGGAATAGACATATCCTTTTGGTGACCTAATATAGGGAAGCCTCCCTTGTGGTGAAAGCCCACTAAAGAGTAGGAGGTAGTGGCTATGGTGGCCACACGTCATAGTGTTGTCACTTGGTCTAGATTTTTTATTTTCGAGTTCCCCTCACAAGGCTTTTTAGATTTTGAGGCAATGCAAACAACCCTTGACTCATATACCAATGCCTGAAATCCATCACTAGTCCCTTGCGAGATGATGCAAGATGGCCCTTAACCCTCAAGTTCAATCTAGGGGTCAACACATTACAACCTTTGTGAAAAGATAAAGATAATAGAATAATATGTTTAGTCATCTCTATTCTTTAATAACAACTTTCAAAGTCAAGATAATATCATCTATCTAATACCTGTGTTTGGAACTTATTTCTATTTTTTAGAAGAGCAAAAACCCTATTTTTACAGTTTTGTATGAGCATTATAGTGATGATTTATGAAGATATCTATTTTTCTCTTCAACAAGTCATATTGCAGAATAAATAAGCCTATTTTGTAGCTCCATTTATTCTTCTAAAGTTCACTTAGTCTGATTTCAAGCAATGAAGTATAAAGAGTGCAAAGAAAATCCTAGGGATTCCCTGAGTTAGAGGACTTGCAAAAGAGATCATTGCTTAAATTTCAGTGAATCTTAACTGGAAATGTACCACTGATGTTAGGTTTACAAGTTTAGTAGAAAGTGCAAACAAAAAACTATAAAACAAGGGACATAAAGAGTTTACACTTGTAAATCCTTGAGGGGGAATTCTACTCAATTATACCATTCCTCTACATTTTATAGTTGTAAAATGTGGTCCCTTTTTATAACATTAAGTGGTTATAATAGCTAGATCATAATATATGTGTTTCAAACTAATGTATAACTATCTCCCGTAATATCTCCATTAATCTCTTCACTGATCTCCATCTCTAATTTCCACTTATTTCTCCTCATGATTATTTCTTAAGTAAACTTCTATGCTTGGTACACACATCACAAAACCATCATATAATTTAAATATTAATCATGATTCACAAATGTGAGTTAATCCTTCATACTCCACCCTTAACAAAATTCTGATACAATCATCTTCTCATGTTTAAAGGTCCTTTAAGTTGATTGAATATTCATTTTCTTCTTTAATGCCATTCACCTTCAATCTTTTTCAGTTATGCTCTTTGTCTTCATCTTCTATTTTTTTTTTTTAATCTTTATCTTTGTGTCTTCTACATTCATGATCTTTATCTTTTAAACTTATTCATTTTTCATCTTTATATTTACCTCCTTTTGTGCAACTATATACCCCAAATAATAAAAGGTAGTTGATAAAACATCAAATAGTTTGATACATTTAAATGGATGATAAACTAATAATAAATTAAAAAAATTTATCTGTATTTCTCCAAATAGTAAAAGGTGGTTAAGTGTTTTGACACATTTAAATTCATGGTAATCTAATAATAAATTAAGAGCATTTAGTACCAATTCTCAGACTTATCTCTGATTGGAACTATATTATTGCATTTGTTAATTTTTTTTTCAAAATGGGCATCATTTTATGCTTGCCATATTTTCCTTACAAATGTTAACCAACCACTATAAGTTTTTCTAAATGCCACCTGTCACTTTGAACATGCTACGTGTCACCATTTATATTGATTTTATGAGGATTTTGGATATCAATCTCTCTAACTGGAACATAGCTCTAGCTTTGACTCAGCATATTCATCACTAGCAAAATCATAAGGATAAACTTTTAAATATGCTTTACAGGTATATCTTGAGATTTGAGTCGAATCCTTTAACCAAAACCAACTTCACATTCAATCTATAAATCTTTGAATTCATAAGCATTCTTGAAGTACTTGTTCATGGAAGTGATATGGGAATGAAAAGAAGACCTTAGCAAACCAAGACAATAGTAAATGGCCATTCGTGGACAATATCCATTCCTAATATATGGAGATAATTCGCATCCTCATGGCATGATGACTCATCTTCAAAAAAACAATATTTCTTGATATCCTCATGGCACGATGACTCATCTTCAAAAAAACAATATTTCTTGATATCCAACTGCATATTTTTGTGGGCTTTGCTCGGGGAATACTCAGAAAAGGGAAAATTTCGTTGTAGGCTTTTTACCTACAGTTTTTTATTGTTTAAAATTTCTATTGTTACGTCCCACACAATAGCTGAGCCCTTACTATTATTATTATATATAAGTCGAATCAAAATCAATTGCTCAAACATGAACTGCTTCTCTACTGTAATTTTAAAGTAAATTACCATCCAATTCAATGGTATATCACAGCCCAGTACAAGCCATCATTTGAGCATAAAACTCAACCTGTTACTTTACAATGATTATTACAGGGCCAATTCCTGTTTATATTGATTGATGTAAGCATCTCTTTGCTTCCTTGGGAGTAATTGATGGTACCACTTCCATCAATCATCATGACTCGGCCAATACTATCACTTGTATACATTATAACTCAATGTTATTAACTATCGGAAAAATTACATTAACAGAACTTTCCCAACCCAAACCTTTTACCCTAGACAGAGATGACATGGTCTAGCTGTCCCTCCTTCCAGACATAGACAGCTCGGTTATAATGCCCTCGGTTGTATGAATGATTAAGCCTATGAACAAGTAAGAAATAATTTAACAATGTTCAAGATGAGTAAATGATCTTCGATTAAAGCTTGTTAAACGTCGAAGAACTGGAATATGAAATATGTTGTGATCATGAAGTCGTCAAAGTCGGACCAAAGTTCAAATCCAAATCCTTGATATTTGTTCTGCGCTTTAAATCTAACAACATCTCCATAGATTGTACCCAACTGTGTCCCATGTCCAACAAAGTTATTTAAGATATATTTCCAAAGAGAATCAAACCATCAGACCCTAACAAAATCTAGAAATTTATGGCATGTTTCCTTGGCAGCTGCCGAATAATAATGGGTTTTTCAAGATAGGTTTGCACAGTGGGAAATTTCAACTATGGTCACAAATGGTCGCATAAAACCTTGATGATCTGTTTCAAGATTCATCTAGTCAACAATGCCTGTAATCCATCATTGCAATGTTGTGAATGATCTAAAATCCTCTTTTATTCATAAAGACATACAACCCCAAGCACTTTTAGTTCATAAATTAGCAAATTTTGGCACTATATATGTGAATAGATTTGTCCTGCGTCTTCCTTGGCATATTCATATAAACTAGAAAGGAAAATGGTTTCCCTGAACATGGTGATTTGGGGAATGCCCAAATACTTGAGCCTCATCTCCTCTTGAACCTGCTTCGGCTCTACCTCTTCCACTAAAACAAACCCATTAATCAATTTTAAATTCAACTTGGTTTGACTTATTTTTCTCTAAGAGTTGGCCAACCAAAATTGAAATAGGGAAAATGAGGTGCAACATCCATTACTTGAATTTTTTTAACAACACTTTTAATGAAACCTATAGGTATTCTTTTTCAACCTACCAAAATTGAAATAGGGAAATTTAGCCGCAACATCCATTACTTGAGTTTTTTTAACAACATGTTTGATGAAACCTATAGCTATTCTTTGTCAACCTATGGATGTTGCTTGTGAAATGCCCATTCCCTCTGTTTGAAGGCTTGACCAACTCCTAAATCCCATCATTGCTTCACCGAGAACTGCACATTTCTTCTATAGGACATGGAGAGAGCACCCTCTTGGCAAATTCGAATTTAGAGCAATCACAACACTATTTGATTTGGGGACTTTCTATTGGAGTGAATTTCTCTTACTCGCATTTCACCGAGATGTGTAACTCTGATGTATATCCCAGGTGGTTGGGAGGGTCTAATGATAACCTCCCCACCCAGGTTCCAGTCACATGACATGATTATGTTGAAAAATTCTTGAAAAAAGGTTTTATGTACGACTAAGTCAGGTTTCCTCAGTATTGAAAAAAAACTCCAAACAAATCCATTTCCATGGGTTCATGAGCTAACTAAATGAGATTATTACAACTATTTCAGAAGGAGATGATAGGATGCTGAGCTCTGCCTACATAAATCATTTGGATTTTCTATAACTACTGAATGAGAGCTTGAGAGAACCTTGCATTCCACTTCATAAGAAAACACCTTACCTTTGCCCATCACTCAAACCAAATTCTCACTTTAATGTTGCTCATGGAAAAGAATTCCGTCATATACGCATCCCTGCGGCTAGACTCATCGACGTCTACCCTTGTTTTGGGCACAAAAGTGTGTGAACTTTAATGTTACCATCTCTACTTCTGAAATTATGTTTAACGCTGCTAGGGTCATTGATTTAGAGGTTAATGATAGGTCACAACATCTAGGTAGGTAGATTGTTCTTTCTTTCCACACTGGGTTGGTTTTTTCTTAGTTACAAAAAAAGGGCTAATGATCTAAAAATGTCTAAGATTGATTGGTCTTAGAGACACATGGAAGGTTGGATTGTAATAACTTTACCATCTTCATTTCAATTGTATAACATGAAAGGATTCAAGGATTTCTGTTCGACAGTTAGTGAAAAGAAGAGATATAGGGGCAAAGATGGGAGCATATATTTGATCAAGATAACTACCTACTAGAGGATGGCACTAGAAACTATCGCTGTCAAGACACTATTTCAACTTACAAAGCAAGTCTTTCCAATACGAATGTCTAAGAGAGGGTTTGAGGAAGGGTGATTCCATGGTATTTAGAAGGGAAGGATGCCCCTTTGGAAGCTTATAATTGTGTATATATTATCTTGGATAGCTAGTCTAATGTAAAAAAAAATGACTTAGGATTCGACATTGTTAATTTGACTACCCAAAGCTAGCAATAATATTTCTATGAATCAATTGAGGGCTTTGCTTTCCTTAAAAGTGGAGCTGAGAAGGATGTCTTCATCAATAAATTCAATATGCAAGAGCGATTCTCCTTTGTTGAAGAATTTGAGGGCTTTGATCAAATTACCATTCATGGCTAATTTTAGAGAGAATCCTAGTGTTTTGTCATGAGGAGAAAGAGTAAGCATTATAGGGGGTTATGTTTCCTTACACCTTTATAGGAGATGAAAGGGGTCAAAGGAACCCCAATATCAGAGACTAAGAGGACAATAGAGACTAGGTTTAGTACCTTTCAGGTACAAATACAAGGGATGACAAAGGTTGTCAAAATAATTTATAAGAAATTCTAATTTAGTCCATTAAAGGCTTTTGACATGTCAAGTTTAATAAACAAACCTAGCTTCTTGCTACTATTAAGGGCGTGGAATGCTTCATCAGATACTATGACATTATCTACGATTTTTTTACATTTGATATATCCTCCATTCTTTAGTAAAATGTGTGATTGGTTGAGGTAATAATAATTTTGTAGATGACATTACAAAGTGAAATGAGGAAGAATTTGTATGTTAAGTCAAGTTCACCTTCCTTTGGGATGAGGGAGGATAGGTGCCATTATATTCCTTGATAACTCCTCTTGTTCATCTATAATATTCTACCACCCCATAGACTCCCTTTTCAATAACTAATTTGTAAACTTTTATGGATATTCCACTCGAAAGTTCATTGAAAAAGATATCAATTATATTTAAACAATATAATGATCCAATCCGGATCACACCTCTCCATTTTGGGAGTCTTTTGGTTCCCAACAACTTCTACTAAATGAGGTGAGGAAATTTTTCCTCCACCTTTTATCAGGTGTACCATTTAGCTTTACTTGGAATTTGTCCTTCAACACAATCTACCAAAGGGCATGTTGTCCTTGTCTCATAGTTTCGGGCCTCTTTTGAAAAACTGTATCCTTTGTCAACTTTTCCTGAGAATTTGGTGCCAAATCCTCTATAGAAGGTAGGATCTATTCCTCTTCCTCATCTAACATGGAAGGCTCATAGACTTTCAGATTCTCTACATTCACAACGGAGTAAATATGCATGTATGGGGGTAGACTGAGTCTATACGTGTTATCTCCCACCTTTCCCACTATCTCAAAGGGACCATACCCCAGAGCCTTCATTTTCTTATTGGGACCTTGTAGCTTCTCCTTTTTCAACTATAACCACAACTCCCACCTTAAACAACTTCTTTGTTCTGTACTAATCATGCTTGGTCCTATATTTTTCTTGTGACGTTTGCAGTGTCTCCTGTAACTGTATATGGATCTTCTTGATCTTCTCAACAAGTTTTTAAGCCCTCAAGACATCCCTTGTAAGATCCTCCCTTACTCCTCCTTGCCACCCATATGAAATATTTAAAGGTCAAGGTGGCAAATATCCAAAAAAAGCTTCAAATGGGGACTTACCAATAGAAGTGTGGTATGTCCTGTTATAAGAGTGTTGCATATAAACTATGCCTAGGGCTTCAGATGATTCTAATTGTAGCCCCTCAAAAGTTGCACCAAAGTCCGGTTGACGACTTCTCTCGTCCCATTTGTCTGTGGATGAAATGTTGTAGATATCTTCAACTTTGTGTCCATCTTGTCCTACAATGTAGTCCAAAGTGCACTGAGAAATATTGTGTCCTTGTTTGGAATGATGCTTCGTGGTATCCCAAAGTGCACCCAGACTTGTCCAAAGACACAATTTTTATGCTTCTTTCCCATTTATGGTCTTTTATAGGGCATCCAAACACAAATCTTGCTAAACTTATCAATGACCATGAATTGGTAGTCATGCCCCTTCCTGGTTGTTGGTAAACCTCCCACAAAGTCCATTAAAATGATTTCCCATGGATGAGTCCGTATATGTAAGGGATTATATATACCCTATTTTTTGTTATTAGGCTTACTCGTAAAACGAAGCATGCATCCTCTTATGAACCCAGTTACCTATCCTTGCATCTTGGGTCAATACACATACCTCTACAAGTTTCCCATTGTCTTCACTACACCAAAGTGCATTGCAACCTTGGAGGTGTAAGCCTCTCTAATTAGCTGCAATCGCTCACCTTTAAGAGCAAATAACTTGTCCAAGCTTTAGAGTAACCTATCTTGGAGGTGGTAGTCAACTGTGTTGTCACCATCGTACACATGAGTTTGACTCTACAACTACAAAAAAACCTCCTTGAAGTCCTCCCCTAAATATGGTTCTCTATATGCATCATGGGTGAATGGATCCATATTCATAAGAGTTCCCAAAGTTATGATCTTTTATGTGGGTGGAGATGAAAGCATGTCAGCCAACTTATTTATGTTTCCCTTCATATACTTGATCACTAAATGAAATTGTTGTAGAAACCTCATCCACTTTTAATGCATGGTATGTTGTAGCTTACTCTAGGCCTACAAGTATTGTAATAGCTAGTGAATTGCGGATTAATGTCTCATTTCCCATTAGATAATGCTTGCACTTCTTCATAGCTTACACTAGGGCATACAACTCCTTATCATAGGTAAGGTAGTTAAGAACTATCCCATGAAATACTCCAGAAAGGTAGCATACAAAGCTTTCTCCCTCAATCAAGACTACTCCCATAACATACTCACTCACATTTGTCTCCACTTAGAAGGGCTCCTGCAAGTTGAATAATGCTAGCACTAGTGCTTGACTGATATTCTTCTTTAGTTCCTCAAAGGCCTTTTGTGGACCCTTTCCCCAACGAAAACTCTTGCGTGGAGTGGTGTTGTTACAATTGAAAATGTGGCTATGAATTTCCTCAGGTACTGTGCCACTCCAATGAAACCCCTAACCTAAAAAACATTAGTAGGCATTGCCCATTTCATGGTGGCCTCCATCTTGACAAGATTTATTTTCAACGCTCCTCCACCTATCACATAGCTCAGATACACCAAAGAATGCAAAGTCACTCTTCTTGACATTTCATAACAGTGGGTGCTCCTTTTATTTCTCCATCACCCGTGTCAAATGTGAGATGTGTTTCTCCCATGTAGCACAATATACCATTATATCATCTAAATAGGAAATAACAAATGAATCTATAAAAGGGTGCAATATATCATTCATTAACCTCATAAATGTAGTTGGTGCATTACATATTCTGAATAGTATGACTAACCAATCATACAAACCTTGTCTGGTTTTGAAGGTGGTCTTCCAAGTATCTTCTTCTCTAACTCGATCCTAGTGATATATAGAATTTAAGTCCATCTTGGTAAGTATTTCTCTTTTTTTAATTGATCCAATAGATCATCTATCTTGGGTAGGGGGTACTTGCTCTTAAATGTAATTTTATTCAATACCCTATAATCAATACACATCTGCGAAGCCCTGACCTTCTTTGGTATAATGAGGAGGGGCTACCCACATGGTGATGTACTTAGTGGAAATGCACCCTGTTCCAATAACTACTGCAATTGTTTCTTTACATCACTTTCTTAAATACCATACTTCCTATACAACCCAATGTTTGGCAATGGGGAGTCTGACAATAGTTGGATCTCATGTTCCACTCCCCTCTTGGGTGGTAACCCTTCAGGTTCCCAGAAGACATCCATGTATGCTTATAGAAAATCTTCGAATTATTGCTTTTGTTTCTTAGTATACCCCTTTAGGGATACATTGCATCTTATTGACTCTTCTACAGATTGATTTTCCCTTAAAAATAGTAAAGCATACTTATTGCTAGAACTAATCAATTTCTTGGCTTAGTTGGCACTTACTAGTGAAATTTTTTATTTTCCTTTGTGTGCGTTGATGGTGAATGATTTTCCATCCTTGATGAGTCAGTATTGGTTGGCTCTTCGCATGAAAATTACATATTACATATACATGTAGGGATTTCCAAACACCACTCCATATACATCAAAGGGAACTACTTCTAATTCTACTTCATTAATAAAATCAAAACGGATAGAAAATCTAATTTTGCACTATTTTTGTACCTTTAAATATGCATCATTATTTACCATCCCAATAGATATGGGCTTGGATGATTACGAACTTCTAATCTCAATTTCTTGACTAGTTATGCAACAATGACATTCGCCTGCGATCCTAAGTCAAACATAACATCAATCTTTCTCTTCTTAACCTGTATCTTTATGTGGAAGAGTTTAATCATTTATTTCTCTTTTTGGTGTTGAAGGCTATTGAAATTCACCTCCTTTTGTACTAATGTATGGATGATCATCTCATCCACATTCGAGCTACTTTCAAGTTGGCTACTCGAATCAATGGCCATGCGATTCTTCTTCTTCTTATTATTATATATATATATATATATATATATATATATATATATATTTATATATATATATATATATATATATATATTAAGTTAAGGTCTAGATGCAACTTCCAACACTTCTCCTCTGTATGACCATCAAAATTACAGTAATTGTAGTGTTTGTTGGGGTCTTTGCACTTATGTGTTGTGGCTTTCATCTTTTTATCATTGCCCCCTGTCACTTCTTCTCCTCCTCCTTAGAAGTGTCTTGGTGCTCCTTTTGCTTCGATCCAATGGATTTCCCTTTCTTAAATCCTATGTTCTCCAGGTATTGTTCTTATACAAAAGACTCAACCATCGATTTGGGCTTGAAAAACATCACTTGCTTCTGCAAATGGCTATGTAGATCCCCATAGATACTTGAGGATTACATCTGGTTCTTTGGGGAGATACCCAAAATTATGGCCATATTTCTAAGCTCAGTGGTGTACCCTTGTACACTCTGCCCCTGCTTCTGTATGAAGTAGTGTCTCCAGATCCATTGGTCCTCTACATACCCAGTAAGGTAAAATTGTGTTGGCTTGATGGGGCCTGACCTAGGTTCGAAGTTAATTAGCCAAACAAATTCCTACACTACTGGCCCTTTCGGCATTAGCGCGCAGAGCAGGACTGAAGTCTCACCTGAAGCAGTATGGGGGGATGTTGGAACCAAGTTTCTGCACCCTTCAGATGTCTGAGGTGTTGATTTAGTCAAATGATGCCTACCTTTGTGCACTGTTTTGACCTGCAATACCTTCACGATCTGTTATAATTTCCTTCCCGCAGCCCTAACCAGGGGCTGAGATGCTTACACGCAGCTATGGCAGTGACCTACGCTATTTTCCCCAAACTAGACTGCATATTTTACTTATGTTCTTAAAGATGTTAGTTAACTTCGCATAAATAGATATTCTATCTCACATTCACTTAATCAACACAGTCATGTATATTCGCACAACATATAAATAGTAGAAGTGCAATTTATACCCAATATATTCAATGCAGTAAACAGGAAATAAATACACAGAATTGATATGAAACTTCTCTTTATTAATGCTCCAACGGTTATAGACATGAATTTCCCTTTGCACTTAGTTGAAGGGGTATGCGCACTCAGTTGCAGACTACTAGGCCTCTGCGCACTCAGCTGCAGAGCCTTCTCCTACTCTATGACCCAAAACTAGACTTTACACTTCAGATATGACTCAACTCTTCATCCTTATCGTGATGTCTTAACTACTTAGAGCCTCGCTCTATTTATAAAATCCCATGGTCCATGGACCATGGGTATTTCTCTACAACTGACATTACAATAATAAAATTGAGGGCAAAAAACCCTATGACTCATTTACAAGCTACGCGCTCCGCACTCATAAAATGTGGAGTCTATACATCGGAGTTACAACTTTTGGCCAAAATTTGGGCTTTAGGCCCCAAAAATTCCCTTGGGGGATCCCGCGTGCAACAAATTGTGACTTAATGAGGGTTTTAAAATCCCCCCACTTGGTCGCTAGAGGATCTCCCTCCAACCTCAAAGTCTTCATGTGGCTTTCCCACCTAGTCAGGGCATTGCCCTCTAATTTTAGTTTTGCAAATGAAAGATTTTCTTCCTCCTCTATATGATGAACACTGAAATGAACTTCTAATTTTTGGAATCAATGATTTAGATTTAGAGCATCGATCTCACCTTGGTATGGCTTGATATCAACCTTTGCTTTCATTTTGAACAAGGAATGTGAATAGTTCACGACAGTGAAACTGGGTTGATCTCTTTTGGGTCCTTTCTTCAGCTTGTTATTTTTTTCTTCCCAATCTCTTGATCTACCGTTTGATCTGTCCTATATGTTAAATCCCCCATCTTTTCTGAATAACTTGATCTCATTTTACAAAGCAAACATGAGGATATTTACATTACAAATTATAATTTCAACATGTGCTTCCAATCATGAAAACCTCTCCTCTACAGGATCACAAGGGTTATTACTAGATTTGTTGGTTGTGACTAGGGTTTTCTAACCTTTGTCTTAGCCGATCTAGATTCCCCACAAATATCCACAAGATATCCAAAGAAACTTGACTCTCATACCAATAGGATTTGTAAAGCATTGTGGACATTCCACTAGAGAGTTCATCACAGCAACTCTGATAAATTATACTTAAAAATATGAAATCTAAATAATGAGGATTTATTTCTCTTCATATTTTTGGATCTATAAATTATTCTATATTGTGTTTGCATGTAAATTATATTTATGTAGGAAATAGAGAAAAACAAAATAAAAAATCACAAACCATAATTGCCACAAAGATATATCTTGGGAAACCTGTTCAGAGAAAACCTAGCTAGAAGGTGAGATCACTCTTCTCTCTTTCTCTGAATAGAAAATGGATGTGAGTACAAACAAGTATGGCCCATGGCCCATGGGCTACAATGAAAAAATCCTCTTTTTATTCTCTCTCCCTGTCCCTCTTGAATACTTTTCTCTTCTATGGAACAAGATACACTTGAAAAGAATGGAACCCCCTTTCCTCCTAGCGGTTTGCTAATAACACATTATGATAGCCTACCAGTGGTTAGGTATAACTTTGTCAAATATTAATTAGAGTTACAATATGGACTCTTCTAGAGTTTTATTCACCATAATCACATGGATAGCCCCTTTTTGATGAGCTATGGGGGTTGACGTGGCCTCCTGTCGAATTATAGTGGTGAAACTAGGAAGGTCAACTTTTGAGTGGCATATATTTTGCATACAGAGTTTGATTGAGGTGATATGCACTATTGGAAAGGTATTTGTGTGTAGAATAGGAGAAAAAGGTCTTATACCAAAGTGACAAAGTTTTAACCCCAAAAATTGTCATTTCATGCCTCAAAATTCTCTCAAAATGTTCTAGGCCCCAATTTACAAAATTAGGTCCCACTGATAAAAATAGTCTCGTGAAATGATTCCTCCACTTCTTCCACTTTGAAAGCATTGAGATGGGTGAAAAACAATATAATGATCCAATTCAGATCAATGACCTCCTATTAAAATGAAATAAGTTTGTTGTGAACCCATATAGTCCATGGTCCATGCCCAAGGCCATGTCATTTACAACCTTTTTGACCTCCTCATAAGTTATTCATTGCATTAGGATGGTGTTTTCTCATCGATGACTAGCTTAGATATCTTCCTAATGATGTCTTCCATTATTAAAATCTTTCCCTCTAATTTTAAGAGAAGGTTTCCAAAGTAGTCAATGAGATCCTAAATATTTCATCATGGAATTGCAATTTTATTTCGGGGAAATTATTTAGGTAGTTATTTTATTGTAATTTCTCATTTCTATGGAAATTTGGTGAAAGAATATCATATTCTTGTCACTCTCTTTGAATCTAGATTTTTTCTTTCATAGACATTATTCTTGCTATTTGCAAGTTATGATTCCTTCCTTGGGCTATTCTTTTGTTTCTTGAAGTTCTAAGTCATTCCCATGTCCATTATTGTTTTTTGTATTACAACAATTTGTTTGCTCCAATTACCATATGTTTTGGAAGGTGTTTCAATTCTTCTATTTCCTCCATTGTTTGAATTTGTATTTCATGTGCTTAGGTTTTGTTGGAGTTTGTACATTTTGGTTCCTTGTATGTTGTATTCCTCCTACCATTCCCCCATTTTTTCCTTGATGTTTGGATGAGAGAGAGCTAGAATTTCTCAATTGTGAATGGTGTGGTTCGTGAGTTTCTATAATTATCCCATTTTAAGGATATGAGTTGGTCAATGTTCTAAACCTATAATGGGTAGCACCTTCATTGTATTCTCTTTTTCATAACTCCTTTAAGAGAAAGAGTCTATTTAGCTTTAATATTATTCTTTGTGTTGGGTTGTGTTATATTCTTTCCACGACCACCCTACGTAGTTAACCGAGGGGGTTAGAAGGGGGGTGGAGCCCCCCTTTCATTGTGCTGATTGCGCAGTGAGGGGGCCATAGGGGAATTTGAGGGGGGTGGGTAGTCCCCCTCTACAGGGTCCGGGGCAGCGCCTCGGGAATTTTGTTTGGACCATAAATTAGGTTGGGCAAACTTACCTATAGTTTTGTGCATGGTTTTTTGCACATGGTTTTGGACGTAATGGTTTTTGGTCCATGGTTTTGGATGCAATGGTTTTTGGTCCATGGTATTGAATGCTTCGGCATGTATAAATATGTATTGTAAGATTGAAAGAAATATAATGAAAATCAAGATAGTAGTCTCGGTTTTGGGATTTAGGGGAAAATCTCTATGTATATGTGTTTTATGTGTTATGCTCCCGCATTGTTTATTTTCTGTATTTTAGAATTTGTATGTAGGTAATTTTTGTATGGGGTTAAAACCTACATTTGGTATCAGAGCTGTTTTGGCTTCAAGGAGATGCCTTTGTTGCTGAGGGATTTTGCTTAGGCCTGTGGTAGACTCTGTTTAGTGGGAGATCTGCAGGATTGATTTTGGTGGTGAAAGAAGACGACGAGCAGTGGAAAGATAGAGATCAAGAAATTTAATGGTCAGAGTTTTGAGTTAGGAAAACTCAAGATGGAGGATCTGTTAGTGAATAAATATCAGTGGATCATAGTAGATCCAGGTAATAAACCAACGGGAGTGTCCAATGAAGAATGGAAGAAGTTGGATCGAAAGGCAAATAGCACAATACGATTGTGTGTCTCAGATTCAGTATTGTTGAATGTATCAGGGAAAGCTATGTCTATAGCTTTGTGGGACAAGTTAGGGATTTTGTACTAATCTAAGTCTCTGGTGAATAAATTGTTCCTATGGAAAAAGCTGTATAACCTAAGGATGAAAGATGGAGACTTGGTGACAGAGCATTTGAATGCATTTAATACTGTGGTAAGTCAGTTATTATCTGTTGATATTAAAATTTCAGATGAAAATAAGTGCATCAATTTGTTGTGTTCTCTACCAGATATGTGGGATAGTCTGGTTATTGCAATAGGTAGCAATGCATCTGCCTTGTAGTTTGATGAAATAGTCTCATCTTTCCTGACGGAGGAGATGAGACGAAAAAAATATGGAGAGCCAGAATGGTGATGCCTTGTCTATACGAGGACAGTTCCAAAACAGAAACAAAAATAAGTCATTGAGCGGGAGATCTAAATCTAGAGGGAGATCTAAATCTCCAGCAAAACCTGTAAAGGTAGTTTGCTGGAAATGCGGAAAGAAAGGGCACTACAAAAGGGACTGTAAATCTAAAGCTCTTGACAAAGGAAAGGGATCCGATGATGGTCCTTCTGCATAGGCGAAAACCACCTCAGATGAAAGTGGGGATGTGTACTTGGATTCTTGAAATACACATGTAGATCATGAGGCATGGTTGATTGACTCAGGTGCATCCTTTCACTTCACTCCCCATAAAGAGTGGTTCTGTGAGTATGAGAAATACGACGGTGGTGATGTCTTCTTAAGGGATGATAGGAAGGCTAGAATCATTGGTCGCGGAAAAATAAAGTTGAAGTTGCAAGGTGGAAGGGTTAGAAAACTTCAAGGTGTTTTTCATATTCCTGCATTGGCCAGAAATATGATTTCTGTAAGCAAACTGGATGATGCAGGTGTAAAAATTGTATTCGAGAAGGATACCTGCAAGATGGTTCGGGGAGAACTGGTATTGTTGCGGGGAGTTCAGATTGTAACTCTATACAAGCTACAAGGTGGCACTGTTGTTGATGGGTGCAATAGTTTTGTGGTTCTAGAAAGTGGAGAAGAAATTCTCGTGGTCTCTGGAGAGAAGACCATGCAGTGGCATCAAAGGCTTGGACATATTGGAGAGAATGGCCTTCGAATACTTCATGGTAAAGGTATAGTATAAGGTATGAGTAATAGCTCTCTGGATTTTGATTTCTGTGAAAATTGTGTATATGGAAAGTAGAATCGGGTGAGTTTCCCCTCTAGCGGTCAGAGGGCGAAATATATATTAGAGCTTGTGCACAGTGATGTGTTTGGACCTGTGAAGGTTCCATCACTAGGTAAGTCTGTGTACTATGTATCATTTATAGATGACTTCTCAAGGAATAAATGAATATATTTCCTTAAGAAGAAATATGAAGTCTTTATGCAATGAGAAAAGGTGGATACTGTCGGAAAAGAGTCCTGGATTTAGTACAGGCATTGAAACTTGTCATTTCCTTCATTGAGTACCAACATTGAGTGGATCTGCTCTTGGCATGGAGTACCAACATCTAGTGCATTGAAATTGGGATCCACTGGATCGACTCTTCTTGGATCGAGTGGATATCAACACCTGGAAATGATAGGGAAACGATCTGTAAAGGGTACATTTCACTAAAAAGAAAATATATGAAATTGGTCCAACACTAACAACAACACTACTTATTAAACCAGCAACATCCTACGCAGCTTCTGTCAATTAAGCAAGTTATTCTGTTGGTTCAGCATAAGTACCACCAATAACACTTGAAGCACCAGCTTATTTTGTTGATTATGACCTTCGTGATCAAGATGCAGTAGATCCATCCATAGATCTATTAGTGCCATTTTCGGGGTTGAATTTGTAGAAATTGTAACCTCATGCCTTGTGATTCTAACAAGGTGGTATTTCAAGCACTTCACCCCTCCAGTCATGCACCACCCACGTAACTGACAATTTGTTAGCTTTTGGGGTACTTCGATGAGGCCGATGAGAAGTGAAGGGGATTGTAGTCCATGAGGAGACTGCAGAAGATAAAGCAGATGCAGAAGTTACAGTGATGGCAAAGGTTGGATTAGTTTTAAAGAATTCAAGGCTCTGGTGGAAAACCAGACAAAGAAGAAGATAAAGGTGTTGAGGTCGGATAATAGTGGTGAATTTTGCAGCAAGGAATTTGAAGAATTCTATAAGAAGTGTGGTATAACATGGCAGAAGACTACTCCATACACACCTAAGAAAAATGGAGTTGTAGAAAGAATGAACAAGGAATTGATGGAAAGGGCAAGAAGCATGCTCAGTGGTGCCGAGTTAGGACATGAATTCTGGGAAGAGGTGGTGGAGACAACATGTTACCTGGTCAACAAATCACCTTCATCAGCGTTGGAGGATAAGACTCCACAAGAGGTATGGACTGGTAAGAAACCGTCTCTTTCACATCTGAGGGTATTTGAAAGTGATGCATACGTACATGTTCCAAAGGAGAAAAGAACCTAGTTGGATAGTAAATCTGAAAAGTGCATCTTTATCGGGTATAAGGATGGTTTAAAGGGTTATAAGCTTTGGAACCCAGTAACAAGGAAGGTTGTGTACAACCAAGATGTGGTGTTTAGAG
>APFE030439222.1:0-10164 GCA_000404065.3 Pinus taeda
CTCAACCACCACCACCTCCTCCTCCTCCTCCACCACATCCTCTTTCCCCACCTCCACATCCACCTCCTCCACCACCTCCAGCTCTACCACCTCTGCCTCTAGCACGTCCACCACCTTTGCCTCTACCTCCTCATCCACCTCCTCTACCTCTGCCTCCTCCTCCTCCTCCTCCTCTTCCAGCTCCTCATCCACAATGACCTCCACCACCTCCTCCTCTTCCTCCTCCACCTTTCCTCTGCCTCTCCCTCCTCCTCCTCCTCCTCCTTTGCCTCCTTATTCACCACCACCTACAACTCCACCTCCACCTTATCCACCCCCTTTTCCTCCTCCTACACCTCCACCTCCTCCACCACCTCTCTGTCCTCCTCCTCTTCCTCCTCCTCCAACTAATCCTTCACCTCCTCCCCCACCTCAACCTCCACCTACACTCTTCCTCCACTACTACTTCCACCTATACCTCCTCCTCATCCTCCTCCACCTCTACATCCACCTATAACATCACCACCTCCTACTCCACACCCACCTATCTGTCCACCACCTCCTACTCCACCACTACCTCCACCTCCACCACCTCCACCTCCACCACCACATCCACCTCCACCTCCTCCTCCTCCTCCACTTCCTACTCCTCCTCCTAATCCATATCCACATCTACCTCCTCCTCCACCACCACCCCTTTCTCCTCCCCCTTCTCCTCCTCCTCCACAACCTCCACCTCTGCCTCCTCCTACTCCTCATCCTCCACCTCCACCTCCTCTTGCACCACCACCATCTCCACCTTCCCATCCACCACCTCAACCTCCACCAACAACGCCACCTCCTCCTCCTCCTCTTCCTTTGTCGCCACCACCTCCTCCACCTCCTTCTCAACTTCCTTCACCCCCTCCTCCTCCTCCTCCACCTTCTCATCTACCACCTCAACCTCCACCAACAATGCCACCTCCTCCTCCTCCCCTTCCTCTGTCGCCACCACCTCCTCCACCTCCTCCTCAACTGCCTTCGCCCGCTCCTCCTCCTCCTCCACCTTCGCCACCACCATCACCACCATATGCTCCTCCTCTTCATCTGCCACAACCACCACCCCCACCGCCAATGATGCCGCCTTCGCCTTTGCCTCCTCATCCTTCTCCTCCTCCTCATCCACCTCCTTTGCCTCTGCCACCTCTTCTGCCATTGTTGCCACCCCCCTCCTTGTTGTCCCATCCCCTCCACCTCCTCCTCCATTGCGTCCTCCTCCTCTTGCCCTACCTCCTCCGATGCCTCCTGCCTCGCTACTACCTCTACCTTCACCCGCATCTCCTTCTCACCACCTCCTCCTCCTCCTCCTCCTCTACTTCCATCTCCTCCTCCTCCTCCCCCACCTCCTTCTCCCCCACCTCCACCTCCACCTCCTCTACCTCCTCCACCTCCTCCTCTGCCTCTGCCTTCACCTCCACCTCCTCCTCCGCCTCTCCCTTCACCTCCACCTCATCCTCCTCCTTTGCCTCCTCCTCCTCCTATTCTTTGCCTCCTCCACCGTCACCTCTACCTCATCCTCCTCTGCTTTCGCCACCGCCTCCTCCGCTTCCTCCTCCTCCTCCGCCTCCACCTCCTCCTTCTCCTCCTCTTCGTCCTTAGAAAGCTTAAACAAAATAAATTTGCATATCATTTCATTCTTTTTATTTATAATACTTACTGAGAAAATTTATATATCAATATATACATGATAATATAACAAATAATATTTATAAAAAAATGCAATATAAATAAGTGTTATGAGCACAACAATTTAATTAGTAAAATTTAATTTAGTTTTCTAGTTGAAGTCAAATACTATTTTCGCAATTTCACGAACAAAGTTCTCATAAAGGTGATTAAAATTATGTGTGGCCACCTATGATTTCCAATATCAAAGTTGTAAGGGTGGTGAAAAACAAAAGTGAACACCGAGTAATTGAAGTGCGGTGTAGTTTAGGAGGACAACATTTTCATGTTTTATTTGGAAAAAAAATAGGTTTGACTATTTTCCACATATTCATATTTCAACATGTCTATATTTAAAAGTATTAAGAATAATTTTTATATCTAAAAATACAATTTAGAATGTTCAATTTATTTTTGTATTAAAAATTTCAAAAATATATAATGTGAGTGTCAAATTCCAATTCCAACCAGAAAAACAAAAAGTTGAATCTATGTTGAATCTATTTTCATATTAGAATATAGAAAGAAAAAAAAAACCTGAGACATCAAAGTTTATCACCCACCCAAGGAACATTTCCAATCCATCATTTAACAAACCAAAAAAGAGGTGAATGTTTGCAAGAATTTCTATGTTTTTTACATCATAATTTTGGGGTTAAGTATATCAATGATTGATGTCTCCGTAACCATAAGACCAAAGTTAAGTGCAGAGGACTGATATAGTAATTGAAGACGAATCTTAGCCGAGGAAGTGTTAAGACTTTTCAATGTGTGAAGAAATGTATAATGAAACACAAAAAGTATCAATATGTGAAAAGTATCAATAAGTAATTCCCATAGTTGCAGAAAAATAATTATAAACCATTGTTCAACATTTCAAATGTGCAAACAAAATTAAAATATCATTAAATTCAAAACAAATTAAAAAACCATGAAAGTTAAAAACAAATTTAAAAATCCTCGAGAATCTATAACTGACCAATTGACACATTACAAAAGCAATATAACATTTAATTGATTGTTAAAAAATAATGGATAAAGTGAACCGTTGCAAATACTATCCTCTAAACCAAAATTAAAAGATCATTAAATTGAAAACAAACATAACAATAAAAAAATCATTATTGTAAAAAGAAAAAATAGAAAAGCGTGAGAATCTATAACAGACGAATTGACACGTTCAGAAAAGCAATATAACATTAACTATTAACTGACTCGTAAAAATTCATGGATAAAGTGGACCGTTGCAATACTATCCAATTTGCAGAAAAGCATGCAAGAAGTTTAACGGTTGCTATCTGGTTTTAAATGTGAGTAATTTAACCGTTGAAAGGACGCGGAGGAATATATATATCAACTGTTCGCATTATTTATAACGTAACCTCTTCCTCCATCTATGTATTGTTTAATTATTTATAACATTAACTATTCCTCTATCTTTGTTTTGTTGGGCATGCTTCCCTGGTTGTCTGTTACTGTAGGTAGCCTGCTTCTATGTCGACTAGACTTCTGGTGGAGCAGATCGGAGGCAACCGGATCAATCCCTTCCGACGGAGATGTTCAATGGTTAGTGATCACTTTTCTTTTTGCCTTTTGATTTCTTCAGAAGCCATTGATATCTTCATAAATAATTCAGCAATTTTAATCTCTTCATGATCGGATGTAACCGGCAACGGCAACCAGATCGTCCGTTGGAGAAGTTCAATGATTGATCACTTCTGTTTTTTCCCTCTTATTTTCCGACAAACCCTGGATTTCTTTGGAAATAGTTCAGCAATTTTAATCTCTTCATGCTTATGTCAAATTTAGTGTATAACTTTTATTTGATTGTATAACCTCTTCCTTCATTAATATTTTGTTGGGCATGTTAGTATAGGTAGCCTGGGCTTCAGGTGGAGCAGATCGGAGGCAACCCTTTGGTTTTGTGAGAAGCTCTTGATTTTTTGGAAATAGGTCAGCAATTTTAATCTCTTCATGGTATAATTTTTTGATCGAAAACATTTTAGATGTAGACAATTATATGTTTGGAGAACTGAATGGAAGAAATAAGGAAACGCTGGTGGCTACAGGATTCACAAAATGATATCGAGTTACAGGTATCTATGGATGTAGCTTTTCTTTCAACAGGTTAAGTAAGTTGGATGTGACTAGTTTTGCCAACGCTGGCTCCATGTATCTATATGCTGGTTTGAATTAATTCATTTTTGGATTAATAAGGGATTTCCTCTCTGGCTTTTTAGTCATCTAATTCATCTATTGTGTAAGTTAATATTCTGTATTAGTTTTATTGTCAGCTCAACCCATCTGCCTCTTTTTAGGAATTAACCTAGGCATATTATTTCTTTATTTAATTAATATTTTTTTAATTTGTGGAGGTTTAATATGACTCTCGCTGATTTCAATGAATCCATCTAGCCTAATCCATCTAGCCTAATCATGAGCTTGGCTTGCGCGCGCAACATCCTCGGCTTCTTGATTGCAATGTCGCGTAATTTCGGGGTTTATTTGATACTTCGTCTAATGACCGGCCTAACATCCAGTAGCTTAGGTTTATCTTCCTCTGTTTTGGCAACGGAGCCCGTGGGTCCCTCCAGAACAGATCCAGTAGGCATGTCGGCCTTATACTTCTATTCCTTCGGCATAGGGTTGCCCTCGTCTCCACTCCCTCCGCCTTGTATTGCCTCTTCGTTCTGAAGGAAGCGCATCCAAGTTATACA
The DNA here is from genome assembly GCA_000404065.3 of Pinus taeda. Taxonomy (NCBI): domain Eukaryota; kingdom Viridiplantae; phylum Streptophyta; class Pinopsida; order Pinales; family Pinaceae; genus Pinus; species Pinus taeda. The sequence continues at coordinate 4,401 of APFE030439222.1, forward strand.
TCCCCGCTTCAGGCCACTCACAACTTCCCGCCTCACCCCCGCTCCCCGGTTTTTCAAGAAGATGAGCATCGCCCTCATTTCGAACTTGTCAACGATAATTGCCTTGAGAAAATATGTAGGCAACTCTGCAATTCCGTTAAGGAAAACGCTCAGATATAAATTGGTAACAAGATTTCCCACGTTGAGGTTCAGTCCATCGTAGACCATCGCGCAAGCCAGCCATATGCACGCCATTGCAACCATCCTCCTGCGCGTCACGGGCGCCTTGAAAACGTCCACATGGCTTCCTGATGAATCGCCAGCGTCTGTGGCAGCTTTTAGGTCCCCGTCCAAGGCCAACGAAACTCCCACTGGTATTGACTTCCGGTTCTTGGACCTCTTCTCGGGGTACCCACGGGCTGCGACATTTCCATCAAGAAGGCGAGGAGGGAGTTGTCTGCGCAAGGCAAGCTCAGGACTATGATGATTTGAGTTCGAGTTTAATAAACAGGGACTTTATAAAGTTGAAGCCTAGCCTACACCTAATATTCTTTGAAATATATTTTCCATTTTTGAAGTTGAAGCCGCATGCCTTAGAATTTCCTTTATGCTGTTGCTTCAACAGGTTAACCTGTTTTGCTTCAATTGGACGTGGAATGTTTTTTTCAAGTAAAATCGATAAGCGTTTTTTCACCTCTAATTCCATTGTTTTCTCAGTTATAATTTTTTTTTAAATAAAATCGATTAGGGTTCTTTCACCTGTAATTCCTTTGTTTTAACAGCGATATATATACACTTGTTTAATTTATTTCGCTGTATGTTTTTTTAAGTAATTTAATAGTAATTTAAGTGAGTCAAATTTTATTACATGTATTTTCATCATGAAAATAGGTTGAATACTCTATAAAATTTATATTTCAATAATTCATAAATTAGATTTTGATTATAAGTATTTATATACTTTCTATATAGTTTTATTTACTAAAATAAGAAATAGGGAATTTTATTTTATTTTTTATTGATATAGAAGGTTAATTTTTTTAAATATTAATTTGTGTTAAATAAAAATCTTTTTTTAGAAAAAAAAATATTTGGGTGCTTTCACTGAAGTAAATTGTCATTTTACAATTTCTTCAACATTAATATATTTTACATGATTCTTCTTAGTTTTTATATTTTTAATAATACAATATATGAATTTTATATTAGTGATTTTATCTTTTTAAAGTGTTTTTTTTTTATCAATTTATTATTTAATTACTTAATTAAACAATTTTTTTATATATGTTTTTATTGTATTTTGAAATTTATTTTATTATAGAATTTATATTATGTAAAATATGCTTTCAATAAACATAAATTTGTATTTTGTAACTTTGATAATAAGTCCATGACTTATGTTCACTACTTTTTTATGTGAAGTTCTTTTACTTTAATGTAGGATGTATATTTATAATATACATTGAGACTTAGCGTCTAGGTTTGGCTAGTTGAGTGTAGGTTAGGCTAGAATGGGGTGGGATAGGCTAAGCATGGCTAGGCCAAGTTAGTTTATGTTAGACTAGGCTTGAGTAGGCTACTCTAGGCAAGACTAGGATAGGTTAGTCAAGTTTAAGCTAAGATAGGCTAGGTTAGGCCAAGCTAGTTTAGGCGAGGAAAGCTTAGGTCATGCTAGTGTATGTCAAACTAGGCTAAGCTAATTTAGGCCATGCTAGGCCAGGTTAGTTTAAGTTAGGCTAGGCTAGGCTAAGATAGGATAGGCTAGGCTAAGCTAGGCTATGTTAGGTTAGGCCCAACTAGTTTAGGCTAGATTAGGCATGTGTTAGGCTACGTTGGATAATCTAGTTTAGGATAAGTTAGGTTTGGCTAGTTTATGATAAGCTACTTAAGGTTAGGCTAGGGTAGGCTAGGCTAAGGTAGGATATGGTAGGCTACGATATGCTTGAATAGGCTTGGCTAGGCTAGGATAGGTTAGGTAGGATTAACTGGTGTAGGGTAGGGTAGGATAAGGTAGGATAGGTTAGCGTAGGTTAGCGTAGGCTAGGGTAGGTTAGGGTAGGCTAGGGTAGGGTAGGCTATGGTAAGGTAGGGTAGGGTAGGCTATGGTAAGGTAGGGTAGGGTAGGCTAGTTTGGGATAAATGTTTGACTTAGGCTAGGCTAGGCTATGCTAGGGTAGGTTAGGTAGGATATGATAGGTTGGGTTATGTTAGGCAAAGTAGGGTAGGCTAGGCCAACTAGGCTAGGGTAGGCTAGGTAGGCTAGGGTAGGTTAGGGTAGGGTACGCTCGGCTAGGTTGGGCTAGGGTGGGCTAGGTAGGTTAGGTAGGCTAGGTATGCTAGGGTAGGGTAGGGTAGACCATGGTAGGTTAGGGTAGGTTGGGCTATGCAGGGCTAGGCTATGGTAGGTTAGCGTAGGGTAGGTTAGGCTAGCTAGGCTAAGCATGAGTAGGGTAGGGTAGGCGAGGCTAGGCTAGGCCTTGGTAGGTTAGGATACTCTAGTCTAGGATAGGTTAGGCTATAGTAGGATAGGGTAGGGTAAGGTGGGTAGGCTAGTCTAGGATAGGCTAGCGCAGGCTAGGCTAGGCTAGCCTAGAGTAGGCTAAGCTAGGCTAGGCTAGGCTAGAGTAGGTTAGGCTAGGCTAGGCTAGGCTAAGGTAGTCTAGGCTAGGGTAGGTTAGGATAGGCTTGGGTTAGGTAGGCTAGGATAGGCTTACGATCGGGTAGGCTAGGCTAGTTTATGTTAGGGTAGCTTTAGTATGCTAGGATAGGCTAGGTTATGCTAAGCTAGGTAGGTTAGGCTAGGTTAGGCTAGGCAGGGTATGGTAGGCTAAGGTATGGTATGATAGGCTAGGGTAGGCTAAGATAGGTAGCCTAGGGTAGGCTAGGCTAAGGTAGGCTAGGCTAGGTTAGGGTATGGTAGGCTAGGATAGGTTAGTCTAGATTAGGCTAGACGAGATTAGGCTAGGTTAGGGTTTAGGGTTTGGGATTTAGGTTTTGGGGTTTAGGGTTTTCGATTTAAGTTTAGGGTTTAGTGTCTAGGGTCTACAAAATTTTGGTAAATGCTTTTAATAAACACTTAGATAAAAGTTACAAAACAATTTGTAAAATTCTATAAAATGGTTAGGGTTTACGGTTTAGGGTGTAGGGTTTGGGGTTTTGGATATAGGGTTGAGGGTTTAGGTTTTGGGGTTTAGGTTTTTCTCTTTATGGTTTACGGTTTAAACTGTTATAAAATTCTTGGGGTTTGTGGTTTAGGGTTTAGCGCTTGGGTTTTAGGGTTTCAAATTTGGGGTTTACGTTTTAGGGTATATGGTGTAAGGTTTTTAACGATTTAGTAAACTCTTTTAATAAAAACTTAATAAAAGTTACAAAAATGCTTTTAAAAATGCTATAAAATTCCTATAGTTTAGGGTTTAGTTTATAGGGTTTAGGGTTTAGGTTTTTGGGTTTAGAGTTTAGGGTTTAGGGTTAATGAAACTTGATTAAGTGCTTTTAGTATACACATAAAAGGGTTACAAACCACTTTTTAAAGGGTTACTAATTTATTAGGGATTAGGGTTTAGGGTTTGGGGTTTAGGGTTTATAGTTTAGGTTTTATAACACCTTAGTAAATTCTTTTAATAAACACTTAAATAAAAGTTACAAAATTATTTTTTATAGGTCATAAAATGCCTTGGTTTTAGGGTTTAGGGTTTGGGGTTTGGGGTTTAGGGTTTAGTGTTTAGGGTTTAGGGTTTGGGGTTTGGGGTTTAGGGTTTAGTGTTTAGGGTTTAGGGTTTAGGGTTTAGGGTTTAGGGTTTACGGTTATAACCCTTTATTAAATGATTTTAATAAACACTTAAAAATGTTACAAAAATGTATTTAAAAATATTCTTAAATTCTTAGTGTTTAGAGATAGGGTTTATGATTTATGGTTTCAGATTTATAACACTTTGGTATATTATTTTACTAAGAACACAAAAAAAGTTTCAAAAACACTTGTTAAATGTAATAAAATTCTTAGGCTTTAGCATTTAGGATTTAAAATTCTATAAAATGCTCATGGTTTGGGGTTTATGTTTTATAACTCTTTAGTAAATTGTTTTAATAAACACTAAAAAAAGTAAGAAAATGTTGGTTAAAATTTTATAAAATAATTAGGGTTTAGAGTTTATGGTTTTGGGTTTAAAATGTTATAAAATGGTTATAGTTTAGGATTTAGGGTTTATAACATTTTAGTCAATTCTTTTAATAAACACTTCAAAAAAAGTTACAAAAAGCTTGTTAAAATGTCATTGAATGCTTAGGGTTTAGGTTTAGGGTTTAAAATGTTATAAAATATTTAAGGTTTAGGGCTTAAGGTTCACAAGAATTTTGTAAATTGTTTTTATAAACACTTAAAAGAGTTACAAAACATTTTTTTAATGTTATAAAATGCTTAGTGTTTAGGGTTTAGCGTTTAGTGTTTAGGTCTTGGAACACTTCATAAATTCTTTTAATAAACACTTAGAAAACACTTACATAACACTTGCTAAAAAGTTGTAAAATGATTAGGGTTTAGGTTTGAGGGACACTTTACTAACTTCTTTTAATAAACACTTTGAAAAAAGTTACAAAACTATTGTTAAAATTTTATAAAATGCTTAGGGTGTAGGTTTTAGGATTTAGGGTTTATAACACTTTTTCAAATGTTGTTAGTAAACACTTCAAAAAAGTTATAAAACACTTATTAAAATGTTATAAAATTTTTAGGGTTTAGGGCTTTAAAATGTTACAAAATGCTTGCTAAATTGTAATAAAATACTTACGGTTTAGAGTTTATAACAATTTAGTAATCTCTTTAAATAAATGCTTAAAAAAGTTACAAACGATTGTTAAAATCCTATAAAATACTTAGTGTTTAGGGATTGGGGTTCAAAATGTTATAAAGTTCTTTTGTTTTAGGGTTTAGGATTTTTCACGGTTTAGGATTTTGGATTTGGGGTTTAAGGATAAGGGTTTAGGGATTAAGGTTTAGGGTTTATAGAACTTTAGTAAATGGTTTTAGTAAAAACTTAAAGAAAAGTTACAAAACAATTTTCCAAATGTAATAAAATTCTTAGCTTTTAGGGTTTCAATTTAGGGCTTAGGGTTTACTATTTAGGTTTTGGAGTTTACGGTTTAGAGTTTATAAGAACTTAGTAAATGATTTTAGGGTTTATGTTTTAGGTTTTAAACATTATGATATAGGGTTTGGGGTTAGGATTTTAGGGTTTAGGTTTTATAACACTTTAACAAATTGTTTTAATAAACACTTAAATAAAAGTTACATAACACTTTCTAAAATGCTATAAAATTCTTAGTGTTTAGGGTTTACCCTTTGGGTTTACGGTTTGGAATTTAGGGTTTCAGGTTTCAGGTTTAGGTTTTAGGGTTTATTGTTTAGCATTTATGGTTTAGGATTTATAACATTAAAGTTACAAAACACTTTTTAAAATAATAAAATCAAAATTAGCGTTTAGGGTTTAGGGTTGAGGGTTTAGGGTTTAGGGTTTAGGTTTTAGGGTTTAGGGTTTCCGGTCTAGGGTTTAGGGTTTCCTAAATGAATTAATTATCATTTTAATAGTAGGATATTATGAATGTGAAGAGATATGTTCTAGATTCATGAGACTATATCTTTCATTTCCAACAGTGGAGAAGAGACTCACAATTTAATATTTGAATTGAAGACATGAATCTTAAATTAACTTGCATATATTCACCTCCACCTACACCATCTAATCGTGCACCTCGACCACCTCCTCCTCCTCCTCCACATCCACCCCTC
>APFE030439243.1:1669-16813 GCA_000404065.3 Pinus taeda
TATATATGGATAGACCTTCGAGGTGTAAATATTCCGTGGACTCAAAGACCTTCGGGGTTCATGAACCACATCGAAAAAAAAATATTGTATATTGTTGGAATCACAAGTTTGAATTGTTAACTCTCCATAATCTAGATTCTAGTCACAAACTCTAAAACATATAATAATTAGGAAACCATTTTTTCAAAGTGGTAACCTATGTGCTATATGTTTTGAAGTTTTTCTAGTAAAATTTTCTACTATATTTTGCAACAAAATCTACTCTAATTTGCAAAAACATAAGGTAGTGATGTGTGGGAATAACAAGGCACTGAAGGTCTTTAGGTTGATGAATACACACACATGTATATATAAAATAAAACAAAATTTAAAGAATAAAAGATCAAAATTTAGTTAACATAGTTTCACTCTGTTCCAATCATAAACATCAAAAACTTCAAATTGTAAAACTTGTTTTTAAAATTTGACCCAATGGTTGGAATCACTAGTAATTATTTTTGCACAATTCTCTGACTCTTAGTGCTTTTCATGGTAAGTAATCTCATATGTAGTCAAAAACACACTTTAAACAACAAAATATCACAATTTAACTAAAAGTATTTATAGTAAATTTCACCAAAAACTCCAAAACTCATAATAAGTACACAACACTATTTTTTAGATCATTTGTATGTTTTAGATTTGAATATTAAATAGTTAACTCTTAAACTAGTATTGATCTCATTTCATCAATTAAGAGATATGTATTGGTGGATATGATTGTTAAGAAATATATCTATCTATCTATCTATCTATCTATATATATATATAGGAAGAATATATATACTTATGTAACTAATCAAATTATTAGAAGAAAATGTGTCACTTATCCTATAAACAAGAAAGTTTCATACATCAATTCAATATTTAACTCCATAACTCTAAAAGTAGATTATTATTATTATTTGTCAAGTTGGATCCTACAGGCTTTACCTATGGTTTAAGGAGTAGTGACCTAGGGGCATCGAGGCTGTCAAACTCACCCAGGGATCAGACTCAGTCTCGTCGACACCATCCCTAAGATGAATCGATTTTTTGACATGTATCCTCCCATAGCACACGGTACAACCACCCCATGTGAGGTTTGATCCTGGGTCACCTTGTTAATGAGGCCCATGCTCAACCGATTGTGCTAGTGGGACTTCACAAAATTAGACTATTATTATTAAATAATACTTGTAACCTAAATAAAAATATTTAATTTTGGGATTTTAAAATTGATTTATCACTAGTAATAAATAGTAATTGTAGCTTAAAGTGATGAGGTTCTCTAAAGTCAAATATAATTCAATTTTTTTATAGTTAAATAATGTGGTCCAATGTCCAAAAATTAGTCAACATTCATGTCTCATGAACCTTTAGAATGATTCCCAAATCCACACATTATTAAACATTCATGTCTCGTGAATCTTCAAAATGATTCCCCAATAGTTTGGTGGCTCCTCATTACCATCGAAATCTGAGCCCATGCAAACACATGACTTCAAAATATTGTTCTATGTGTTGTATGGGATATATGGAGGTTCAACCACACCCATAATAAATGTGGGAGGGAGTAGCAGCATGTTTTCCTCATTCATAAGGAGAAGCACACACACGTAAGGTAAAACATTTTAATGCCACAAGTAGAGAATCGCAGTGGTTTTAACTTACATATGAATTTATAGTCTATAGAATGTACATTGAAAATTGGTACATTGAAGATGGTGTGTGGATCTATTTCTTAGTGGGGCATATATTCCTAGATAATGAGCTTATAAGGCTAGGATGGTCATCACTTTTCTTTTCGCAAAATTTCAAGTCTGAATATCTAAGGTCATAGAAAATAAACAAGGTCATCGCATAGGTCAACGCATGGATATGCCACCTATCTTGGATAAGGAGGAATTCATCCATCATCTAGATTACCAGTCTGCAATGTTGGATCACATTTTGTATTATTTAAACAAATAAGAGGAAACAAGGGTCACAGAGGTTGAGGCCTAGTTACTGCTCCTAAATCAAAAGAATTGTCTGCTACAAACTAAAACTGACAAACTAAAAACAAATCTCAATCTATTAGACCGCAATTTTGCAAGACTTGAACTCTAGAGTGGTAAAGGTGTATAGGAATTCATCTTGGGTGAGGACATGAGAAAGGTGTTGGATGTGAATTAACTTACGACTTTGGAAGGACTGAAGAAAGATGTTGAGGTGGCAGGAGTGACCCAGGTCCCTGATCCAATGCAATAAAGGAAATATGTTGATGAAATTGTTGATGTTAACCTTAAATTTCGCTTGATCAATGTAGGTTATTTCTCTATTTTTTTTAAATTGTGTATTTCAAATATGTACCGGTTTTAGAATTTTACTGGAAGGTTTTGGGATGATATAAATTAAGATTCACAGTATGCAGTACGTGTAGTAGCTTAAAACATATTTTTGGACATGTTTGAGCTCAATAGTCAAATATTTAGGTGAAATTGTAAAATTTTCTAGCCTTGAAATAAACTTGATATTAGTATAAAGAATCCTAATCATTTCTTTAAAAAAAATACAGAAATTAAAAACTCAATTTTATTCATATTTAATTATATAGATAGTTATTGTGACTTAAATAATAATATTGTTTTAGATTTATTCCGAGAATATATATCTATTTTATATTTCTTAGTTTTAAAAGCTCTTAGTGCTTTACAAGAGTATGGGAGACAAGTCGTTATACTAAATAAATACATTACAATAATTAAAAAATATCGAATTCACATTCAAAGTAAAAAAAAAATTAATATTAAAAAAAGGAAAATTAACAATGTAACAAACATAATAATGAGTAATAATTAATTAAAATGTATAAAGGTGTATCTTATCAAAGAAACACATCTCTTCATATGAAAGGGCACTATGTCTCGTATTTATAATGGTCCTCATCATAACTATCAATCCAATTTATTCTATCATCCATCAATATGTATATTGTTTGCAATATTTCATGTACAAATACATTATAAGTACAAACAACTACAATATTTTTTTAGTATAATGGTATCAGAGTCGTGTTGTTCGATCTCAACCTTTTTCCCATAAAACACTCCATCTATAATTCCATGGTGATCAAAGTGTTTCACTGCACATTTTTAGTAGATTCTCCATTTTTTCCTCTATACCTTTTGGCCATTAAAAAGGAAGAAAGAAATAAAGTTTTACACTTAAAAAACTCTAACAGAAAAAAATGAGAAAATTTGCAGTTAAAAAACCTTAATAAAAAATTATTAGAAAAATTAGGGATTTAAAGGTGAGAACTCTGGTTATTTTTATAACTTTTAGAAAATTTATATATACATAGAAATGGAAACAATTAAATAATGTAACTAAAACACAGAAAATGCATAACTACAAGAGGACCAGGATATACATGGTTCACTGCATTGCATCAAAATGGAATTGAATCATAAGCTTAAGAACTTTTACTCTAAGAAAATATAACCAAAATTTTTCTCACCAAATTAAGAACTTCAGGATGAAAGAAAAATCATTAAAGAAAAAATTAAAATAAATAATCATGAAAGAACTATCAAAGTCTTCAAACGTAACAATGTAAGTTGAAGAAAAAGGAAAAAAATATTGATCCATTCAATACCACGACTCAAGAAGATGACAAATCAGTTGAAGGAAAAACATACTGAGATGTTGTAGTTCATATGATGAAATTTCCAAGTGAATATTTCGTAACCAGCTCAAAAACATCAATACTCGAAGTAAATGAAGAAGTTGCCACACATATGATATAAAATCAAATCAAAAAATTCATTATTGACATCTAAACCACAAGAGAAGACATCGTAAAAATTTTGGGTATCCATTTCATTCAAAAAGAAAAAAAAGCAACACTTACGTTTCAAATAATAAGTATGTTAACACAATCCAATCTCATGATAAGAAATTATCCCAGCCATCAAGTAATTGCAAATTTCCATAGAATATTGATTTAGGATGGTGAGATACCTTCTGAGTTCAAAAACCTTATTTATCTTTCAAAGTATCCTATCATCTTCTATCATCAATGATGACAACTTGAATAATTCCAAAAAGATGTGAATAGATTACAAGAGAAATAAATAGATGGCATAATTGTTAGAAATAAGATTAGAGGAAAACATTTTTGAAGAAGAAGAAAATGTTATAAATATAATTTATATAAAAATTAAAATAATAAAACTAATTAATCATAATAATAATTAAATAAATAATAATCATAATGAAGAGGCATGTCTAAGGGGACATGACCATTCATGAAGGGTCACTTACCTGGGTATATAAGCAGGCCCTGATTTGTAACATTGAAATCTCATATCTCATACCTCTTATATTCCATACATTATGAATATTCTATTATGCATATGACTTGTTCATCAAATTATGATATAATTATATAAAAAATAAAATAATTTTAATAATCGTAATATAATAAAATAATAATAAGTAGTACTTAGGATGCATGTTCCCTGGGGAACATGACCATATGAGGGGCACCGCCTAGGTATATAGTAGCCCTCCTTTTAATGGGAATCTCATTATCATATTACATGTATTCAAACATTCTTATATAAATATATTATTCATCCCATGGTGGAAATTCTTATATCCCAAATATTTTAAATATTTTGCTAGTATTTCGGATTGTAAATTTCTACAACCATTTTCATTGTGTTGTAAAAAAACTTCTCGATTCATCACATTTGCTATTTTTACTCTTGACGTTTCGAACCAGCAACTTTGGTTCATCTTCAAGATGAAAAATATATGAAGTAATGAACTTCCCACATTATTAATAAATAGAATAAGGAGGTGAGAATAACAGTTGACACTAACACTAAATTTACAAAATTCATTATTAATTAGAATTTATGAATTTTAAGGGGATTAAAGATAAAATCAAATGAGTTTTTTATGATTTAATTAATCATATAAATGGTAATATTTAGATAATATGAATCTAATATGCACAAATGCCTTAGTAAGTAATGTTAGGATTATAATATCCATATCAAATTATATTATATTAATAAATATTCAAAAGATAATATAAATATAAATATATAATGAGAATCAAACAAATGCGTATATGTGAAAAATAAAAGAAATTTATTGTTTCTTAAAAGATTATAATGTCATTAATTAGGCTTTGATTAGAAGGGTTATATATTAATAAGCTTATGAATCAAATTAAGAAAAATAGATGAAGTGATTGATCGTGTGATGCATTTAGGATTCTTCAAGGCTAGGGAGAGGAGGTTTTAATGATATTGATTTGGATGCTAAACTGGGAATTGACTTCTCGCTAATGACCCATCTATCCTCTCGATTAAGGTTATTAGGGTTTTGTTGATTTCTATGGCTTCTATGAACTTCCTATGGCACATGTCTTAGGTTTTTGACGTTCGTTGTAGGCACAGAGTGTGTAAGAGAATGAATTTAGCCCTCTAGTCATTGGGAGGTAGTTCGGAGGGAGAAAGTCTGGGCTTAGACACTCATCGAAAGGTTTTAGTCCCCAGTTGTAGGCTTCAGATAGTGTAGGAAGTGATTTTGTTAATTCAGTCACTTGGATAGCACTATGAGCGTGTGATTTTGACTTGGTGGTCACTCGGACAGATCAATAAGAGAGCGACTTTAGTTCTTCTATGTTGAGGGCAATATTAATAGGCATACTCTTCAGAGTGACTTCAATATTATAGTTGCTCATATAATGTCTTAGGAAGTGTGACTTTGAGTTTTTCAATTGCTCACAGACAATACTAATGATAGAAACCCAATTTACATCTGAGGTTTTGGCATCTCAGCATTAGTGATTTGTGGATTTGGGTTTCTCTGCTACATATTGGTGGATCTAACTTTCTTTGTTTTTATGATACATCTATAGGTCTAGCATATTGTTACCTATTGTTGATCATATGTATTGGGCTCTTTTTACTCATTGTTCTAACTTTTTATCACGATCTAAGAAGAAGAAGAAGATTTTCAAGGATTTTCCCAATAGTGGGTTTTTCCTTGGTTGCGAACCAATCTTGTTGTCTCTTTAAGTGTGCATGCTTTCTTCTAATGTTCCTTTTATATTCTTCTACATTGATGATGATGGTGACGTTGTTTCTTTCTATTTTATTGCACATTTTGATGTATAATAGTGTAGATTTGAATAATGAAATAATAATATAGGGTGAACCTAAAGTATTAATGGTGAAATATAACCATCATAGTAAATAAAATTGTTCCCTTAAGGAAAATTAACGTGGAATCAGAGCGAGGTTGAATAAAATCCATGGAAATCATTGTGATGATGACACCATTGATGGAAGCAACAAGAGGATGGTGGAAACCTATAAGAATTGTATGGTTTACAAAAAACCCTAGGCATGTTTATGGTTAGGGTTTGATGTATTATATGAGGCTAGGTATGGAAAGAAAATCTTGTTCTATGGTAAAGTATTTAGATTTCATGTATGAAACTCTAGCATGATCTATGTGTAGATGCTCAGCCACTCATGGAAGATTTTATGAAGTTCCAGATGGGATAACCCTTAGGAGTTATGGTTGGATACTTGAAGACAACATTGGTATATGGAACATGGACATTGATGACTCTTGAATATTGATTTGAGAGGGAGAGGATCACCTCTCATTGAAGATATGCATTTCTTAACTTATGATGCTTCTTACTTACAGATATTATGATTATGTTTATTTGATTATATGGATGTTTCTAACCTCCATGATGATATGTTATGAGTAGGTTCTTTGTAAGGATTATTTTGAGATGCATATCTGGAAATAAGTAAAGAGGTACTTGATGAAAATATGAAAAAGTACTTCAAGTAGCTCATGGGTAATGAACACTGTTCTAGTATTTGAATAGTACAAGATATGGATGGTATGTTGTGTTTCAACTATTGACTTGGTAAGCCCTAAGGTTGGATGAGAATGATTCTTTATTTAATGGATCATACATGTATATGAAAGTGACTTGGATCTATGTTTCCTGTGACGAAATGGTGCACTTGGTATTGAACACTTTGATCTTCTTGAATTCAATGAAGTTATCTAATGTTGATATATTAATACAATTACATTGATACAATTAATAGTTGGCTAACATCTATGATCTATTTTTTTTTATATCTTGATCCTAAAGAAGGATAGTACCTTGGCTCTATAAAATGATACTTTTCATAGAAGCATAGTTCATTGACTCCTATACATGATTCTATTGTTAATTCTTGTGACAAGCATGATGAAAGCATACGGAAAGAGTGATTGACACTCTTGTTGTTTGACCTAATTTCATCTCATTAGTAATGAGGAGCATGGCAACTTTGACATGAGAAGTATAACTATAAGATTGATATTCTAGATCTCTTACTACCTATGGTCTTGTTTTGATGAAATATGGTTAAACATGAAATAGTAAGTTGATGGAGTGACTTGATAGAAAATGCTCTTGTGTTCATAACCTTTGAGATATGATGTTTCTTCTATTTGCTTCTTTGAGTCTAAAATTTTGATGAAAGAATGATTTCATGATGCTGAGAGCCATATGTTTATGATCTAACAAATATGTTGTATGAATTAAGTCAAGACAGGCTAAGTACATGAATGATGATAAATGATGTAGATCCCTAGGTAGAGGTAGAATCACTTCTCAAGATTCTTACCCTTATCACTACTTGTATTATATGATTCTGAAGTATGATTTAAGTGCACCTGATAGTATTTATCTACAACGTGACTTTAGATATGAAGCCCATATAGAAATTAGGGTTTACGTTCTAGTTGCACTCACAGATCTAGGATATCTCATCCCTCGTCAAACTCATGCTAAGGCCTAGACAACGACAAGACAACTATAGTGGCTCCCATGCTAACTAGAAGAGAAACGCCAGAGATTTGACTCCCGCTGACCATCATTTGAAGATTTCTAAAGATGTCTAAACTTTGAATTATGATGTCCTTGACATATTCTTCCATTATTAATTTATTTCTGAAGCTGTTGAGTTAAATTGTTGATCATATAATGGAGTATTTTCCTTGAAATCAGATAGTCACCTAAAATATATGAGGACCAAAGATGTATTGTAGATAAGACAAATATTATCTAATAGGAAAAGGTTCAATGATTGCCATAACATGAACATGCAGACTAAATTTTTTTTTGCAGGTGACCAAGACATACAGATGGATATGTCACTATATCTTAGCTACAAGGGGTTGACATGATTTGGCCTTACTGGTATATATGAAAAGTGTTTCTTCATGATGTTTGAAAATAACTTTGAGTTCAATATTGAGATGTGCTTTGACTATAGATCTCTCTTCAATAACATTTGGACATGACGTGATGTCTAGTGATATGATTTGAAGATTGTTGATTTTCCCTAACATCGATAATATGTGGGTATGATGACTTATTGGCCTCATCATTCTTAGCACAATAGTTGAAATAATGAGAGTTATGATTTGGCATGAAAAATGGAACTTTCATGACTCATCCTTGACATATGCATTTACACCTACTGATAGGATGACTTATATTTTGCTTATGAGAATGACTTGATAAAGTTTAGATTGATACTGCATGACTTATTGGCATGATGAAGTCATGATTTCATATGAGATACACCTACCTCCTAGATGAAAGTAATAATACTTTGATAATGGTCATCATATGGGTTCTAAACTGTAATGATTTGACATTGTTGTTGATGGTACGACATTGTGTTATGTAAGGATGATAATGTTGGCATTATCATTAGAGCATTGCAATCCAGATATTTTTATATTTGAGAGTTATATGATGAAGTCAGGACGATGAGTTCCAAAGTATGGCTTTGATATTGATTATGGTTTTGGTTTTATATCCTCGTGATCTACGTGTGAGAGGAGATGTACCTATGATGATATAATTAGAGGGATAAGGCTTGTGTATCCCAAAATAATGTATCATGGCATGATGAATCAATTTCTAGAATTTGAAAAGAAATTCCATATTTCAAAGTGATTGGAAAATGTCATGAAAAAAAAATCCTTGGATACTCTTATTTGAAGTTCAATATGTTGTCGAACTTGACATGGAATCCGACAGTTGGAGCATTGATGTTCTAGTTTGAACATCCATTTCTAGATGTATGATGTGCATAATGAATTCATGAGTGTTTCTTCACTCACATAGAGTAACCATTCGAGCATGCTTTGAAATATCTGCATAAGGTATTCTATTTTGAGAATGTGATATTTCGCCTATGATATATACCTACAAAGATGTATTGATAATACTTGAGATTATTGTTGATATGGACATTCGAATGCTACTTTAGCATGAGATCTACCATGACATACTAGATTAGAGGTCGATAGCATGACCAAGGTTGATCATGATGTTACTAGAATAGCTAGCTATGAGGAAAGATATAAAAGCTCCTTAGAAGAGTTGTTTGAGCATGATCTCAATATGACAAGGATACCATGAATACATTGTGATGATCCAATTGGAAGTAAGCTCCATATCTATGGTTGGGACCAAGGTACTCTCATATATTGAGACAATACAACTATTCAAAACAAGATTAGACTTATAGTTGGCCCCTCCATGAGAGGGAGGATGATTATGTATCCTTTTATGATTCATATGATTACATATGATTTGAAAAGATATTTGATTCGATGTTCTATATGAACAAGAAACAATTGTTATTGAGGAAATATGATGATGAGAACATATTATTGATAATATTTTATTTGTAAATAATGTGTGTGTTCGTTTTTCCGAATATATTTGAAATTAGGCATATATGCAGAAGTGGGGATCAAGTCCATTGCCTAGAGGAAGATTTCAATGTGTGGATAGTTGTACTTTGCGCTAAAGGATTTTATGGCTAATGTTTTATTATTAAACAATGCATATTTTTTTTATCGCAATAATACCCAAGAAAACATTGCAATTTTATGATATTGTTGCTAATATTTTAGTCATAAATAATGTGTATCTCCCTGTTTCTACAACTACTGAAGGTGGGTCTGCATTTTGCTCACATTTATGTCCCGTCCAATGCTTGCTCTGCACAATGAAGTATGAAAAACCTATTCCACGCATGCTATATCTAGGCACACCTCCTCCACACACGCTCTCGGCTAGACTCCACACACTTTTATTACTAATATTACTCATAATATTTTAGTGATAAACAATACATATCACTAGTCAATTGAGTAAAAGTTGTGTGGAGTGCACACAAAATTGTACACAAAATCATGTTTCATTGCGCTTAAGCATTGTTTATAGGACATGCAGAAGTGTAAACCATCAACTTGCCATTTTGTTGCTAGAGTGCGCAAGTGAAAAAATTATTATATTGCATCAATTACTCAATGTTGCTTCTACACATTCTATTGGATTTGGAGTGTGACTATCTTCTTGATTCAGAGGTCTTATCTCAGCCGCTTCTAGATCCCAATCCTCGACCGGGGGAGGGGGTGTGGGGGGCTGGCCTCCCCACTATTGTTGCATGGAGGGTCTAAGGGGGGAATCTGAGATAATATAATTTTGTAGTCACTATGGGTCATTCATTAGGCGGATGATCTGATGGTAAAACGTATGAGGAAATTTTGTTGTAGATATGTATTATTATTATGAGCAAGAAAGAGATAGTAGAATGTGTGAGAGTGAAGAGGAAAATATAATGGATCTGTTGTAGATTGTATGTCTTTATTTTGTTGTATAATATAAAAGGAACGATTGGTTGTTTCTTCATGGATGTAGTCCACATTGGGTGAACCACGTATATCTGTGTCTCTCTTATCCTATGCATTTTTGTTTTTGTTTTTCCACAATATTTTGTGTATTTATTTGCTCCATTAATTAATTTATAACAACTTCTTTTTGTTGGACATGCTTCATTTTTTACACATTCTTCATTGTATATAGAAAAAAAAAATTTCTTAGCTTTAGCAAGTGTTCTATCAAATGGCTATATATATAAAAGTTTTAAATGAAAGAGTTTAAAAACAAACCAAAGAAATGTTTTTTCCTAGCGTGTAAAGGAGTTGCGTCTGTGTACAACTATTAGAAAATGCTTGTGCAGATAACTTTCACTTTGTTAAAATAAAAAATCATGGTCAATTGATATAGTGCAAAATACATCTTTGTTTTTTTATTGAGCCTAAGCGGTATCTTCAACTTGTATTCACTTTGGATTCTTTATGTTCAACATTTGGTTCTTTTCATATGATATTTAGAGATGCCATTCATGCATAATTGAAATTTGAATGTGTGCTTATGTATGCTTCGTCATTCTACAAACTTAGGAAACTCTTGGACTTGCCCCTTGTCAAATAGATTCATATTTTGCAAGCCCTCACAAAGGCATAAAAATAATTTTTCCAAGTTCTTCCAGGATCTATAGTACTCGTAAAGAGGAGGTAGTGTCAACTTCTCAAGGAATACAGACTTAAGGTGGTGAAAATACTAATAGGCCTTTAAGTATTGCATCCTTTGAATTGTAATTATACATCATAAGAACCTGAAGTTTTGGTATTGTATGTAAAAATGTGTGAAGATAGTATTGACTTGAATCAAAAAACAAATCAAGAGATTTCACCTCAGAAAAATATATTTGAGACCAACCTTGTTCTCCCATTGAACCTATAGTAATGTCCTAGAAATGTAAAAGCTAAAAAGCTGAGATGTTATGCTGATAAAAATGCTTCCTTACTAAATTTGAAATTTAATAAATTCAACAAATAATTATTTAATGCTTATGCAAGGAAAAGAGAATAAGTTTCAGGGATGACCTGTATGAATTGAAACAAATTGGACATTAGATGTATGCTTTAGTGCCAACCATTTTGTGCAAATAGCATCCTCATTGGCAGGAATGAAAAGCCTCTTATCAATGGCACTATCCCAGCTTGCCAGACGTAAGTATAGATCATGCATCACATCATGTTGATTAAAGAAAAGCTTGCTAGCACAATCAAATGAGATGGCTAGATTCTTGATACATCAAAACTTGTACTAACCAAAGGTAGTGATCTGAAAAACACCTTTACCTTTATGAGCTAACACATTGATGCATCTTACCTTCTTGATTTCTAATTATTTTTTGACTCTACTTTTTTTCAAATCTATTGCTCATAAAAGACTTTGATGGAAAACACTGATTAAAATTAAGTTGAGATAAGAAGAGAAAAAAAAAATCCGCAAATTTATTGAAGGTAGCAAATCTAGGCAAGTTCCTCACCTTGAATCGCTTGTGAGATTTAGGAGATTAAGACTTTCATGTTATAACAAGACCACAAAAGCATCTTTTGAAACTATTCCAAGGACATATACCCAATGGAAATACTCAAGTTGAGACACGTTAACTACATGAATGAAGATGAATGATGCAGATCCCTAGGTAGAGGTAGAATCAGTTCTCAAGATTCTTACCCTTATCACTATTTGTATTCTATGATGCTAAAGTATGATTGAAGTGCACCTGATAGTATTTATCTACAACATGACTTTAGATATGAAACCCATATAGAAATTAGGGTTTATGTTCTAGTCATAGTCACAGATCTAGGATATCTCGTCCCTAGTCGCACTCATGCTAAGCCCTAAACAACGATGAGACAACTAAAGTGGCTCCCATGCTAACCAAAAGAGAGAGGCCAGAGGTTTGACTCCCGATGACCATCATTTGAAGATTTCTGAAGATTTCTAAACTCTGAATCATGATGTCCTTGACATATTATTCCATTGTTAATTTATTTCTGAAGCTGTTGAGGTAAATTGTTGATCATATAATGAAGTATTTTCCTTGAAATCAGATAGTCACCCAAAATATATGAGGAAAAAAGATGTATTGTAGATAAGACAAATATTATCTAACAGGAAAAGCTTCAGTGATTGTCATAAGAGTTTATCAAATTCTAAAAAAGATTAAGTTTGTTGATATGTAAATCTTTTTTTATTCCTATAAATTATTGATAGATATATGCTTAATATGGATTTATTCTCAACTCTAGATAAATATGTGCTTAAGATAGATCTATGCTAGTGTGTATATTAAAAAAATGTATATATTAAAAAAATTGATTTAAATTTAGAACCACACAACTATCTCAATTAAAATTAAATTAAAGAAAACTTTAAATACCAATATCCATTACAAAAGGGTGATAATTAGGTTTCCCTCACAAACCAAACATGTAATGTTGGCTATCAATATTCAGCCCAACCCTCCTTGGAGGCATGAGTGAAAACCAAAAATTCTTTCTCGATATGGTTCCTTCAAAATTGGCCTTCTTGTTAATAATATCTTTAACCTTTGGAACAAGTCTTCACATTTTTTCAGTCCAAATGAGCTTCTTGTTCTTTCCTTGGAGCTTGGTAATATGGTTTTCCATATTAAAAAATGCTTAGACAAATCTACTATAATACAAGACCATGCCCATGAAATATTGTATTTCATGAACATTGGTTGGTGTTGGCCATTCCATGATTGTGTATTTGCTCCTAATAAAAATTGACAACACTTGAATGAATTTTGAGGGCTTCAATTCGATAAAAGAGTAAAATTTGAAATTTGATCACCACATTTGGCCCAAAAGTGTAAACCATCTTCACGCATTCACCCATTAACCATGTGTAGATGCCTGTGTTAGAAAGGATTACCCTTTGAGATCAATGTGACTAAAGGAGATTGGAGCCACTGACATGTTTTATACTAGAAACATATTCCATTAAAATATAAGCTTTGTCACGAGTACTGTTACTTTGCTCGTGTGTTGAATGTTATGTTGAAACTATTTATACACTCAAAAATGTATTTTAAACAACAACAAAAATGACATTTTTTGTTTAAATTATATAGCTAGATTCCAATAAAAAAACTATTTAGTCTACACTTTGTACTCTATATATATCTGACTAATTACCATGAACTATCTAGTTGAAATCAAGACCTTTGGATTGAAACCCTATTTCTTGGATGGTGGAGACTAATCATGCTGCCATTCTTCTTCATTTGCAAATCTTTAGGGCACACCAGATCCGCATTGGCTCTACACTCCATGGATTCACAGGGGTGGCATTCACTAATATTAGTGGCAGCATAGCTTGCAACCAATGACATTGGAAGATTGTAGCCCTTCTCCAATGGAACTCAAAAAATGTCAGGCTTCACTATTCTACCCAGAAGTTCGAAGTCTGCTTTTGTGATTGACATTATATTTTGAATCTCGCCTCTGGAATGCAGCTTTCCTCCACAATCACCGAGATCATAGGTTCCGATCCCTTGGGAATTAAAGACACAACTAGTCCTACCCCAAACGGATCCTCACCAGAATGGATTCATGACTCTCCTTCTCCCACTTTCATCATCATCTAAGGATGAAATTTAGTTGACCCCATAGTTGCAGGCCACATTGGAAATGCACATTTGTTCACCACCCTTATTGTTTTGTAAGGCATAGGTGACTCTATTTAGATTCGATTAATTTGTTCAGTAAAAATTAGTTAAGGAAACATAATAACATTATTACTCTACAAATTTGAGACAAACATTAGGAACCATTCAATTTGACAATGAGAATTTTACCTGCAACACAAGAACAGAGAAAATACGTAAATGTGACAAGCAATACAACCCTCCATGTCATTGTCATCGTTAACTGATTCCCCAAATTTTCTTTTGCATATTTTTTGTTCCTCGCAACTTCAGAGTTAACCGATATTTGCAAACAAATAGAAATGAGAGGTGAAAGGAAGAATAGTGACGTGACAATTATATAGTCAAGGATGGAGAAATGACAGAGCATGAAATGACATAGGGCACGAAATGACATAGGGCACATCTCTAACCGCATTAACAGGCAAGATTCATGGGCTTTAACAAACAACAAAGAGACGGTTTATTCTTTTCCATTTTTATGGTCAATTTTAATTGAAATCAAATCTGGTAGAAATTATTTTTTTTTAGGTCTTCTAACTTTTAGCGATGTAATTTTTTTTTTAACATTGATATAACAAAATTATAATATTAGTCCATAATATAAGTAAATCATAATATTAAAATATTCATAGAAAAATAA
>APFE030439244.1:0-27924 GCA_000404065.3 Pinus taeda
CAGTAGTATACACATATGAAAGGTTAAAATTTATCTCCAAGTTGGTTATGTTAATGTAATTAAATTATCTCAAGTTAATTATTTAAAGAAAATGCCATATCAACATGTCATATTGGGTACTTGGTATTGATAAATCATGGTATTGTAACAAAAACTATTTACAAGTTTAAAATTTCCATGGTAAAATGGGGTGAATATTCATAGTTAAGAATATTTTTTAACTCACATCTTAATTGTTTTACAAGTAATAATCTATAATCAAGTTATAATTTAATTAATTTTTGTGTTTTTTTTTTAATATGGACAATGTTAGATGTCTTTGTCATTTGGAATACTTGTTTTACTGATTGAGAAAGGATTTCCTTAGCAAGGCCGTCTGTCTGTGTTCAAAACTCACATGGTGCACTGGGAGGTTGTGTTCAAACGTCACATGGTGCACTAAGAGGAGACATTTGACTTACAAAAAAAAATGTTTTTATTTATAATTACTTTTCTTTAACTAAAGTTGATATAAAATGATGTTATTTCATATGGACATTGAGTGAGTGCAGTAAAAGTAATTTTTTTTTTTTTTTAACTTTTAATTACTTTAATATAAAATGTATATTATTTCATGGAACATTAAAAATATTTTTTTATTTATTCACAAAATTAGAATGAATAGGGTGAGTATATATTTTTACCACATTTTTTTTAAAAAACTAATGATAATGTCAACAAATATATCAAATTACATTAATAATGTGTGGTTATTAAAAATATTTCATAATTAAATTTTAATATAAAATTAATTTAAATTTATCGTAATTTTATTCTTGATAGTGTTGGTGGATTATCGATTAAATATTAATTTTTATACTAGAAAATATTATTAGTAACATAGGTTTCAATTCCAAATTTAACTTTAAAAATATTAAATATCACCTTTATTTTAAATCATAAAATGTAAAAAATTAATTATGAAAAGAAAAATAAATAAAATTAGAGCAATGCGGATTATACGAAACTTTGTTTGTGAACGGTCTCACCCAGAAATGGTTAAGCACGATGTGTTCAAGAATTTTCATAGAATGTTACCTCTAATTGACAGCTAACCTCTGGCTGACCGAGTTATTGGTATCTATCAAAAAAATATCAAAATTCAAATACCGTTGCGCGTAAAATTTGGTGCTGCATATGGCTGATGCGTGGGTATATATATATATATATATATACTTACTGAATTTGTTAGTACGTTACCTTCTTGTTATTATTAGTAGATTTTTTTTCAAGAGGAAAAAGCGTCATCAATGTAAAAACCATGATTAGATATAAAAGGATGACTTGAATGGCGACATATCAAGATATCATTGAGAATGAATTGTTAGTTTTCAGTAATCTGAAAACGTTGTCCAATTTTTTCTATTTACATGATTACGTAATATTTTTTTTAGATTTTTTTTTTTTTGGGAAGTGGTAGTTGTGGTTATATTGGGATTTTTTTTGTTACTGTGTTTTAAATTTTATTAGAGATATTATTAAAAGAGGGGCTATCATCTCTACAGGGTATATAGAGGATGCAGCTAACAGTGGACAACATCTCTCATCAGATCCAATACTTTTCCATGGCGGGTACATAATTTTCTATATTGTGAAGTCTATCTGGTATGACTTTCTTATTTCCTCAACATTTGACTCCTATTTTGTTTTTTCCATAAATATTTTTGGCGCATGAAACCGACATTTGAATTATCATTTTGTGCATATGTGCTATTAGCAATATTTCTCCATATTGCCTATATGTATTCAAATCTCAAAAGGCTCCTTTATTCTTTCTCTCCATGTGGTTTTGATCCTCTATATACTACTATATTTGATGGTCCCCATATGAATTGCTGTATATATATGTTTGGATCAATATAATACAATCATATAGCTTTTTTTCATGCTGAAAGATAAAAAGACAAGCGTTTTATTGGAATTTGAGATTTTAACTCTAATTTCTAGTAATGTCTTGTCTCCATGCTAAATTATGAATTTTTAACCTATGATTTGCCAACTATTACATATATCTGATGAGACTGGTTTGTCCCGTCAACCATTTTTTTGAAAAAATGAACGATCTTTTAGAATTTTTTTTCAAAAATTTAATTATACGTAAATATCAATGCCAAGAATCATGAAGAATAAAATGTATCCGTCTTAAGAAATGAAAATATTCAAACTGAAAACTGATATACTGGGGAGACCGAATATGGTGCCAGAATAACGCTGGAAATGGAGCAGCAAACAGACAAATAGATGCAGCTATGAAAATATATATAATCCAATAAAACAAGAAGCAGAATCCAATAAAACAAGAAGCATAAAAGGTTTTAAAAAAATTCAGTAATAAAGAGGCCAGAAGTGTACAAAAAAATCAGACATAAAGAGGTGAGCAGTGTCCAATATCCAAGCAGATAAAATCGTTGAATCCCTCATATTTAAAAACAGAAAGGGCAGACATAAAGAAGACACAAGTGTCCGGTATCCTAGATGAATGAATGAATCACTGACATTAAAAAGAAAAATTTATTGGAAAAATATATTCAATGAAACAGGAAACCTTTTACCTATATTGTCTTTATGTCAGAATTGTCCATTGTCAAAGTTTCATCTTTATGTCAGAATTGTCCATTATCAAAGTTTCATCAGTTTTATTGGACGCCTGCAATGGATTCGAACGCTAAAGTATGGCACACTTTCCAACGGGAGGAATGAGGACTCTACAAGGTGACAAATATTAGAGGAGCAAGAATTGTAAGGTGACCAAATAAACAACAAAGCTTTTATTGTCCACATTTGGAAAAATGTAAGGGTGCCACTTGTTCAAAAGAAAACCAAGAAAGCATGATTTGACTCTCTTGAAAGCTATTGAGAGAATGTGCAGATTAATAGCATTGAACTTCATAGGTTTATCATAAATACTCACAAAATAGCATTGAATTGAGGAGAATGTGTACTTTTGAAATCGATTAACAAAATTTACCGTGCAAACACTCTTTGAAAGTGTGTCAAAGAGTGTTTTTATTGGGATCTATTAGAAAGACTAAATCTATAAAGAGGGATTTAGTTGGTCGTTTAAAACGCTTATGAAGATTTAAAATAAAAAATTAGAAATTATTATTTTTTCATTTCTAAAGGTTATGTTAAAATTTAGAATTTAAAAAAGGCCAAGCAATGTCAATAGAGATGATGGTTGGAAGATCAGTAGTCGTTGGGTTCCGCCATCCTAGTCATTTCCTCCTCTTCCTCCCCGTGTCTTTTTATATCTTGCCCCTAGGATATCCCTTTGATTTTCTTTAACCTTCTTTTTTTAGCGGTACTTCTTTGATTCTTAGTGGAAAATCTTCTTTGTTTTCTTGTCTCTCTTTTCTTATAAGGTTATATTATATAACATAGGATATTTAAATTACAGATTTATGCAGTTGGCTTTTCTAACAATTCTATATTGGTTAGTCACCCATCCCTTAATAGAATACTATTATTATAACAGTACAATATATCCTTACGATTACTAAGTTCTCTAGAATTAAAATACTAATATAATAATACTATGATCATAAAGAATATTAATTTTATTTCCAATATTAATAATAATAATAACGATGATAATAGTACTAATATGAATGATCTAATATATTTAATATTACATTTAATTATTATACATAGATTTATTATTACTTATTCAGTTTATTAGTTTTTATAATTAAGTTACACTAGTCACTAATATAAGTTGAATACTATGATATTATTATAATAATAGTATATATTTATTTTTATTATTATTAATTCCTTTTGATTATTATAAATAATAGTATATATTTATTTTTAATTATTATTAATTCCTTTTGATTACTAGCAATGAGTTATGATATATTATTTCTAGCATAATATCCCTTAATATTATTATTAAATATGATTATCTTTTCACCTAAACAACTCATGATAAATATTAAAATAATATTTTAATATAATAATATTATTTAATTAAACATGTTGAATAGTCAAATCTAAAAGTTCTGGATTATTCTTAGTTGTTTATCGGTTTGTCTTAATATAGTCGTTTTTAGTCAAACCTAGCCATTAGAGGATCTGCTCTCCCTATTTAGCCATGATCTCGTTCTTCAACTTATCCTGACAATGAACCACACTTATTGGTTCGAAATGCGTGGACAATTATTCTATCATATTCTATCATGTAATTTAGGCCAAAATACTTTCTCAATCTTGATATAGATCAGAGAAGCCTCAACTCAACAATATATATATTTTAAGTGGTCAAATTTTTTTGGATCGAATTCAAATTCATATTGGAATTCGAGTTTGATAATTATGATTGGAATTTCTGAAATGAACACCTCTTTTATCTCCATAATTATTCGATGAAATGCAACGTAACACGTGTATACTGAGGGTACCTTTTGTGTTGATGCTCGTGATTTTTACAAATACCAACATATAGACGTGACACTATGTCAAACAATTGACAATGCAAATAACTTTGATTCTTGCATTTCACAGAATACATTTCAATAATGAAAAGCATTCTATGATTTGTGAACAGTGGACCAAATGACAACACTATTTTCTGGAAATTTGTGTTTTAACATGATGACAAAATGGGGATGGAGATGCCCATTGTATTATTTAAATTCATTTCCTCTTTGAAAAGTGTATATTTGTGTTTTAACATGAGGACAAAATGGTGATGGAGATGCCCATTGTATTGGGTAAATTCATTTCTTCTTTTAAAAGTGAAATGATTGAGGGGATTGTTTGTTCGACCGTGGACTGAAAAGAGGTCCAGATGATAAAATATAATATTATAAAGTTGAGAAATAGTAAAATAGAAAAGATTTAGGGTTGAGGGCGTGCCTATCACCTCCTTCAGTAGATATGACAATACAATGATTATGACTGTGTATCCATTGGTTTGATGCAATATTTTTTCACTAAAGACAGTTATTTGATGCAATATTGCTTGTATTTATTTGATGCAATATTGCCTTGTATACAAATAAATTAATTGTTATTAGTCCCTGCCCTCCGGGCCTGGCAGGGACTATAGTAATCGATTCTCTGCGATTACATTAATTTGACACGGGAACCGATAATCTATTTCGGTTAAACAGAAATTAAACCAAAGTTTTTGCGATAACATATGGATATGGCCCACTTTGCCGATGCATGTAACCAATGGCTAAAGCGATCGTCTTATTTGGCCTCATTACGAGGTATGAGGTCTCAAAACTTAGGAAAATGTTTTGGTTAATTACGACAGGTTCCCGTCAGTGAAGTAATGCTATCGTTGGCGATAGCATTAGTTGGGTTACATTTAATGTTAGCCAAACATTACGGGAATTGGGGGTATTGTCGTAGGTTACCCTCCACGCCTGCCATCTGCCATACATGCACGCCTACGCCTGCCACCAACTTTCCTCTTATACTCCCCAAGGTGCGCGGTGCTTGTTGAACCTGGTCACCTGTGCGCGGTGCTTGTTGAACCTGTCAACGGCCCTTCATCCTTCATCATGCTGCAACGGCCCTTCATCATGCTTCATCTGCAACGGTTACGATTATCAATTGTCTATGGCACGCCTGTCACGCACAGTGATATATGTATGAAGATGTCTCCCTGTTTGAATCCTATCTGTAAGAGATCGTATTATGCTTCTCTGCAAGATATTCAACGCATCAAAATGTCTGTTGGAGGGGTAATTTATCAGTATTCGAAAACTGTTAGTTTCTGAAACTTTATGCAACTGGATTTCTGTTCGCTGAACTGTGCATTGTTTTTACAGACAGTGAATGATGCGATAATGGGCGTGGTTTTCTATGGACTTCAACGATACCTGCGGCTTACTCTTGGTGGTCCCGCGGCCAAATCTGTATTAATCGTTTCTCTTGCTCATTGTGTAATTTCAATGGCTAACTGCTCTATTAATCGTATTCATCTCTGTAGAACCTGAAAGAAAATCCATAAAGTCAAGATCAGCTGTTCACATTCTAACTGCAGACTTTCTTTAAAATTAGGTTAAACGTTTTCCCTTTTACGAAAAAACATTCAGTATTCATTAGATATCAACCTAGTGCAACCTAATGCACTTACGGTATCGGTAGTAGGATCACTGTCAAAAGGCCCTTAACATTTCTTATGAAATTCAAAGATATTTCGAAGATTCAGGAAGGTGCGGCAAAGAGGAATTCACCCTAGTTGAAACACCTGAGATCGAATGTTGGGAATGCAGCCAAGCGTGGATTTATCAGAGTCAACAGCGCTCCAACATTAGTTCAAATGATTACTGCAGAGTGCCGAAGGGTGCAAAAAATAGAAGGGCGTGCAATTGTTCTGAACCTGAATATGCTCAGAATTATGGGCGAATTTGAGTGCAATTGCATCATCAAAAAATAAAAAAATTCTCTTGCGAGTGTCATAGCTATAGAAAAGCCTAGGGCCTGGAACTTAAAAACTGTTCAATAAACAAGAATACAATGCTGAGGCCAGCCAACACTTGAAAACATTACACAATTAGCGGAAACCCACTTTTATGGTTTCATAAACAACCTTCGGAGAACCAATATTTGTTAGAGAGCAAGCAAGGCATGCCAAAACATAGAAATAAATCAACGTTTTGTTCAATTTCCAACCTGCAAGTGAAGGACAAATGAGACTGGGTAAACCCATTGAACTGATTCCTTTGGAAGCCACTTTGTAACCCTGTTTCTCCGCATGCAATAAGAGGTAAATACCCTGTTAGGGTTTAAACCATTGCATGAAATTAAAGGAAAAAATTCATCAAATAACTCAAACAAGTTAGGGAGAGCTTACCTGAGTTTCCATGGAGGGAAGGACTCCATTTGTTAAGAATAGTCACCAAGGAAGAGAAATCGAGGGCTTTCTTCCATAAATAAATACATATGTGTGGATAACCCGAAGCAAAGGAGAGGTTAACTGCGATAACACTGAAAAGATGCAGTGGTATGACGCCCTTTTGTCTCAGACAACTAGTTGCACAAAGAAAAATTTTAGAGCCACGTTCCATTCAGACACGGAGTGAATGAATTACACCAGCATCAACCCAACAGGTAGTTAGCCTAACCCTACCTCGGTAAACCATGATCATCAAATAAGCACCGTAGGGTTCCATTGCAAGGTCGCTTCCAGGTGGCGGTTGGGAAGTGTGGCCACCAGGATGTGTGTCTCAGAGTTTCGAGAACCATCCAACTTTATTAATACAATGTATATGCAAAACTAAACTTAGATTAACCTTATTGTAAATCAATTCACCTGTGGTTTTTCAAGTCATGGCTAATACCATCGACCTTTCAATAGTTCATTTTAATTACAATTATGTTGCCTGAGGTATATCATGTGCTACCTTAGTTTAACAAGTTCGTCCCTGTCGTGAACAAGTTCGTGGCGTACTATAAATCCCACGTCTCTCCTCGGTGATGATTTCTCTATGCGAAAATGAAGCATCTGGTATGCGTGCAGGCATGTTGGTGTTTATCGTAAGGCATTTGGTATGCATGTAGGCATGTTGGCATTTAGGTTAATAGGTTAAAAGGCTGCGAAGAGGCATGTGTCATACATGCAGATATGGCACTGTGCATGGTGATCATGGTGACAAGTCAAATGGGGCCCACGACAAGTGGAATGGTGAACTAAATAAAAATATCATCATTTGGTTACACGATTAATATTTCATTTTATTCTGTTTTTAGATCTGTTGAGACGGAAGTTTCATGCAGAAGCTATTGGTTGCTATAATGAAGTTCTTCGAATAGATCCAATGGCAGGTGATGGTCTTGTAAACAGAGGAAACACTCTCAAAGAGATTGGTCATGTTAGTGAAGCAATTCAAGATCAGAAACGAGCTGTGACCTACCATGGCTGAAGGCCATGCAAACCTTGCCTCTGCTTACAAAGACAGGTATATGGCTATATTTTTATACCGTGAGGTGATCTATTATTTGTGAATCAAGCTGTAGCTATACATACGTTTTGACATGTATTTTTTGTTCCATTTGTAGCTTTCTGTTCTCCCTAGTGTGCAACCATTTCATGCAATTGCTTATCCAATTGATCCTATACTTGCATTGGACATCAGGTATGTGTGATCCAGATCAGATTATGCAATTTGTATGATTTACAATTCAACAATGATTATGATTCATATATGTTTTTTCACAGCCGCAAGTATGCGGAACATTGTACCCTAATTGCGTCTCTACAGTGTCCTCACGGGCTGCTGAACAGGCATTATGAAAAGCTTATACAATGTGACCCTCGGTTAAACTTGCTTAGTAAGAAAGGTTTCCTTAGCGACGCTTCTCCACTTTTTGATTCTAAAAGCACAGTGTTTCAAGACCAGGATGAGCAGTCGAGCTATGCGAAAGCACAAGAAAATGGGTCTCATGTTTTCACGCAGTTTAATCAATTGAAGGAGGAGTATCTGGCACCCTTCTGATGTTTCCCAGATGGAGCACCACCAGTGGCTCAGACACTGGTTCCAAAATTTGAACCACTCGATTCTGAAATCAGTACAATTACAGTTAAGGCTACACCTCATGAAACACCTTCGCCTAGTTTAGGTATGTGAAATGGTCTATAAAGGCTAGTTACTGGTATTCATCAGTTGATATGAATTAGTGAAATGTTTCCTATTATCGTAAGAAAATAAATTTAGGATATTGCTTAAAAGAACTCGATTTGCTTTCCATGTTCAAAAGTTGTATTTTTCTTTGTATTAAAACTAGTGACATTTCGTTTAACATCAGTAATGGACTCGTATACTATTGAAGATAATGGCAACAATGATAGTGATGAGGTGAACATGAAAAGTGCCACACAGTGGGAGCAGATGCGATCATTGGGACCTTGTGATGTCTCAGTGCATGAAGAATCTGAGTTAGCATTCTCAACATCTATGAGTACCTTCGCAACAGATAGGAGTACCTTGGCAAAGCAGATAGGCTTATGTTTTCAAGAGAAAAAACGTTCTTACGGATTCTTGATAAAGGGCAAAACAACTTGTATTCACACAAAACGATTATAGATCAAATTGCAAGAGTTAACTCCATGTGCTCTCTCCTTCAAAAAGACGTTTCTAGCATGACTGCTTCAGAGACGAGTACTGGAAAAGTTCACGAGTCACTGACAGGTTATGAGGCTAAAAATTCCCTTGGAGAAGATGATAAATTAAGGCATGAGATAAACAATGAAAGCAGCAATGCATTTTCAAGGAAGTGTGATTGTGTTCCTTTTCAGTTGGTTGGAAAATAGTGCCATGGTTATAGGTAATATGGTTATAGGTAATGCTTCTCCATAGCTTATAGTGTACTTGTTGTTGTATTACTAAAATAATGTGTACTGGTTATGTCTACAGTCAAATCCCGTTGTTTCACTCTCAGGAAAAGGCATACGATAAAGTTTTACTACCAGTTCTGCTGGTTGACATACTCACAGAGACAATAGGTCCTTGACAGTCTATAATGGTAGCTTATCTGGATGAAAGCAGCCCGCCCAATCAACTATGAGGGTCCGGAGTAGTCTCAATCTCTGGAAGAAGGAGTCCCATTTTAAATGTTTGAGCCATTAATATTCTGGTCTGTCTAGATCCTGTGAGGTCTGCTTTTGATATGCAGGGTCTCATTCTTGACAATGGACTCAGATTTGATATTTCATTAGTCATACTATTAGTTTTTTAGTATTTATTTACATGTTTTCCCATCTGCATTATAATGAACTTCATGGATTTTGTCCCTCATTATTTCCAACTGTCTTCTATGACATCGTTGTTCTCTACTGTGTAGTGTTCTACTGCTTTTAACCTGCTGTTGACATCTCCCTGTGCCTCTTTTTTGCCACTCCAACTGTTTGGTTCTGGCTTCTTTACCTTTTTCTGCATTGAATGCTGACCTCCGTGTTTCTCCTCCTCATAATCAATATCGGGATAGATGGAATAAAATTTATCAAGCTGCTCTAATTTAATGTCCACAGTCAGGAGGATGGCAATCTAGTTCTCCACATGCTCCAACCTGGGTTTTGGCTTCTTTACTTTCTTCTGCATTGAATGCTGACCTTTGTGGTTCTCCCCACAATCAATATCGGCACATATGGAATAAAAGTTATCAAGCTGGTCTAATTTGTTGTCTGCACTCAGGAGGATGACAATCTGTTTGCTACCTGCTCCAACCTGGGAAATGAATGAGATATGATGCTATGGTTCATTTTTTTTTTTTTGGTCCTGTTACAGGAGTACATAGATAACATTCGAGAAACATATACAAGACATTTTAAAGCAAAGGATGAAACCAAGAGACAAATTGCCGTGGCAACTTACCTCATTGATAGGCTTCGGTGCAACAGTGATCTTGAAATTGTGCACTGTCCATAAATTCACTTTAACCTACAATTAATCATCGGAGTTATCAACACAAGTAGCAGCTGCAGACGAGCTGTTACAGTGGTGTCAAAAGTGGTTGACAATCATCTAATTTCAATTGGCATTTGTTGCTTGCATCTTGAACAAGTGTCTTCTGGTGGAATTGGGTGTCTTTCTTACTACTGCAACTATCATCTTCTTGGCTGAGTTGGCAATTGTTTGATAGATTAGCATTGCTGATTAATGCTGTTTTCTCTCATTGGTATCTAACTTTATAGTGACATTGGTTTTAAAGAATATATCTACTTGTCACTGCTTTTTCCCAGCTCAGGGCAGGGACTTGCTGCCCTGCAGCCCCTCTTGTTTTCGTATGAAAACAGTATGTTTCAATTATAGAATAATTGTACTACAGTGAGTGCAGTGATTAGTACCTTACAGTATGCGGCAGGACTCCCAGTCACGAGGCCTGCAGCTTAGCTTTGAGTGAAAGAGTCATTGAGATATTATTAAATTAATAATAATAATATAGGTTGTAATTACAAATATTTTATGTTGGGTTATGATTAGTTTATATTTATTTTAATTTAAAATTTGTTGTGAGTGTTAGTTGATATGAATTTATATTTCACATAAATATGATGGGTAGGTTAATATTTTTGCTGGTTTTTAGACAAAATTGATAGAAAAGTATATTTGAAAAATGACCAAAATGTACAATAATGAAAATATTTGAAATGTGTTAATTTATTTTTTACTTTTTCCTACTGTTTATAGAATATATAGATAGTTCACATGAAGTACTTTGATTTGTGGTCTAATCCTAACCAAGACTCCAGGCTAGGAATTCAACAAGTGACTTCACATCAAGGAGGGAATTAAACCCGTACTTCACATCAAGGAGTGTAACATACAACTAGATATCATGAGTTATTTTCACTTAGTTTAAAATTGCATTTATGTTTTTGTTACTATTAAACTATTGGGCCTAAAAATAGCCAAAACAAATATTGTTATTTATTATTTTAAAGACTTTTTTCAAAAAGGGAAAAGGAAAGGGCAGCAAGGGGGCTGCACAAATTTTTCTCCTTGAGCTAGGTTGTGATACTAGTGGGAAGATTTTTCTTTTTTTACTACAAGTAGTAGAATGGGTATGGGACTTGAGGCTCGACAGTGGTCCTCACGCCCAAAATAATCGACTGTATTTGTTCCAACTAATAGGAGTAGAAAGTGCTCCATGGGGATAGGAGTAGAAAGTGCTCCGTGGGGACCGTGGACGTAATTTCCAGGTCCATGGCTGGGTGGTGAGACCTTCCAGAAGGAATATTGATTTGCATGAACTAAACAACTCAAGTAGATAAGTACTCAAGGAAAAACTTTAATTACTTAGGACAGTTAAATTAGTATGCATTAAGAGTAATGACCTCATTCCTTGTCTTAACTTGATACTGAGCAATTATGGAAAATATTTGGTTACCAGACTCATTCACATCCTAGAGAAGAAAATATTAGTTTTAGAGTTTCAGTTTTTATCCATAGCCTGTCAAACTGAAACTGTAGACAACCTGGAATGGAAATCAATTCATATTGTCTGTACATTTATACTACCTTACTAAAGAAAAAGGGATTAAATTGGATTACAGTACATTCTAAATAAGAAAATCCACAACCTTATGTAGAAGAACTTTTGCGGTTATGAGGAGTGAAACCAAGAAATAAACTTATACACATTTACACAAAAACTGAGTATACTTCAGTGTTTCAATACTCATGCCGTGCTAATACCACTGACTCATCGCATACACGCCAGACCATTCATAGAAATTATTGCAAAGCTCAAACAATTAACAAACTATAATTAAGAGAAGTATAAATTCCCAAAGAAATTCAAGAACTGAGATTCTATATATATATAATATATATATAATAATATATATATATAATTATATATATATATATATATTATATATATATATATATATATAATATATATATATATATTCTGAAGTATTTGTCTATCCTAAACTTCGGCTCATCCGTTCTATCTCTACACAGTGTTCATATAAACTACATTAAGAATCTCATTATAGCCTACTGATTAAGGGCCGAGGCTTGGCAGCGCTCCATAACCTTCCCCAACAATTATTACAGACACAAAAGGGTTTGGCAACGGTCCATAACCTTCCCAGCAATTATTACAGACACAAAAGGGTTCATAGAGTTGGAGCGGGCAATGAACGTCGTAACCATGTTAACAAATAGCTCGAAGAGTTCAAAAATACTTTTTAAGCACCCGTTGTGAACCCAACCGGTCGCATTAATTCTCTAACCTCCATTCTCTAAGAAATCCTTGCGGAACTTCGGTCATGGTGAGGGTTTCACTGTGTTGGTGGCCAGCCAACTCTCCCACCTCATTTTGGCATTGAGAAAGCATCTCAAACAAGCAGACGGACAATAGAGGAAAGGTAACCAACCTGTAGAAAGCAGATAAGCTTGGTTCAGGTTATGCCTCTTGAAAGACTCTTCAACCAGTAATAGGATCAAACCATACATGTGAAAACATTCAAATCGCTGGTTAAAACCAGACCTCGATCTGAATAGCGGTAGTGAATTCTTAGACAACAAAAGAACAAGGCAAGGATTTATTACTTGAGGAGATGGGCGCCGCTGCTGGAGCACCAAATGCCTGGAGTAAAAATAGCATTCACCATTAATCACAAATCAGAGACGAATCTTAAGCCATAAGGGTGTTCGGATCAGAAAGAGCCTGACCTTGGCGACAAAAGCTCATTGCTCTTCAGTTCTCAGGGTAAGATTCCAAACTGTAGACCATACCTATACCAGTAGTGAGTTAAGCCATGAAAGAATAGGTATTTGTGTTTCCAAACAAAAATCAGAGTGGTTTGCTTACCTTCCTGTCTCTGTATGAGTCGTTGCCTCCGGAAAACAACAAAACCCCCACTCAGGAAGAGGTAACCCTTCCATACCCTGTGCGCTAATAGAGTTGTGTCTCCACCTCACATAGTGCGGAATGAAACGAAAAATCATAATATGAATTCATTTCTGGGTAAATGTCTCTGCCAAATTCACCAGATGCTGCATACAAAACTTACCATCGCATTAATCGCCAAGCAGAGAAGCCATCACCTCTACCGAGGTGCGGGCAGGTGGCACACATGTACATGGCCTAAATCAGATTGTCATGTAGGAACCTTGTGTATCATTCAATTCTATTAACCGCGCCAAGCTGGGAGTCATTTCACATCACCTGGATTGGGTTAAGGTGACACGTAGGCTGGATAATTAGGGAGGTTAACTAAATTTTATTATTATTATTATTATTATTATTTATTAATTGTTTCGGGGTGTTACAAATGGTATCAAAGCCTAGATTCGTACAATAATGCTTATGGTTTGTTTAAACAGTCAATTAAGTTGTGATGTTCCGATATATATGTATATAAATAGCAAAATAAAATGAGTTTTGACTAATTGTAAACACAGAGAAGAGAAAGAGAAGGTGAATTAGCATCAAGAGTACATTGCATATGAGGCTCAGATCATTGAGCCAGCCAGAGGTACATTATGCGGAGGCCAACCCAAAATTATGGATGCAATTGGGAGAAGAATTGAGACAAGCTAATGCTACCTTACTTGAGACAGTACAATAGCTTTGAGCATAAATGATGAACCTTAGATCAAACAACGAACGTTTACGACAAGAGCAGGAAAAAATTCTTAAAAGTTTGTCGAATTGACAAAATCAAAGAGAAGCAGGTCCCAGTACAGAAAATAGGGAAAAGACCCCAACTTCTCATAATGAAGAAAATCAGGCAGAATTTGTGGAGGGTCACAAAGAAGAAGATGAAGGAGGTTTAGATAACATTTTTGACCAAAAAAAGCCAAAAACACCAAAGATAGAACTACAAGGTGAGATAAAAAAAAAAAAAATCAGACCCTCACTATTTGAAGGAGAGTTAGAAGAAGTGACAGAAGCCTGGCTGATAGACATGGGTAAATACTTCCAGATTTATGAATATACTGAAAAACTTAAAGCGAGATTAGCAGTGTACCAATTATGAGGAAAAGCCACCCTCTAGTGGGAGGAGATTAAAACCGTAAGAAAGATTGATGAGGAGCAAGTGACATGGCACGAATTCCAGAAACACTTTAAAGACAAATATTTAACAGAACGTTATTATGATGAGAAAGCGAAAGAGTTCCATGAATTGAGACTGGGAACCCTGACCATAGATGAATATGTAGCACGCTTTACTTCCCTGTTGTGTTATGTTCCATATATGCAAGAAGAAAAAGCTAAGATTCAGTGGTTTATTAGCAGTTTGTCCAAATTCATGAACGAGAAATTAGAATTCGATTACCCCAGAACCATGGAGGAAGCAGTTCGGAAGGCTCGCATCTATTATTAATAGATGAAGCAGAAAAATGAAGGTTCCAAAGGAGTTGCTGCCAAGAAAATGAAGAATTTGCCACCAAGCAGACATCCAAAAACCATGCACGGCAGAAACAATCAGCAAAGGACTTTTGGAAAGTTTGCAAGAAACCCACCGAGGGCTCAGACATTCACTGAAAATAGACAACCTGAAGGAATCTGTTACTAAACAACCAGTGAAACCGCCACTACAGTGTTGGGGATGAAGAGAGGTACATTATTACAAAAACTGCTAGCAGAGAGCTCGGACTCAGCAACTTTCCAACATGCAAGAAGCCTCTACAGTAGGGGATATCGCAAGGAACATGCCCAGGATAAATGCAACGTTGGACAATCATCAAGCTGAATATCAGCCCACCATGATCAAATGCGAAGGTATGATTGTTGGTTAATCTGTTTCTATTTTATTTTATCCATGCGCTAGCCTGAGTTATATTAGTCCTAAGGTGGTAGAAAAATGTCAACTGCAAAGCAGTAAATACAAACAGTCGTGGCTAGTTCAACTAACTACTGGTACCGAAAGGAAGGTGGCAGCCAAAATAGAAACTGCCCTATTATAATTTTAGGATAGCCTATC
Organism: Pinus taeda; assembly: GCA_000404065.3. Taxonomy (NCBI): domain Eukaryota; kingdom Viridiplantae; phylum Streptophyta; class Pinopsida; order Pinales; family Pinaceae; genus Pinus; species Pinus taeda. The sequence continues at coordinate 15,437 of APFE030439244.1, forward strand.
CAGGTCAACCTGAATATTCTTCCCTTAGGCTCATATGATGTATTAATAGGGATGGATTGGCTGGAAGGGTGCTGGTCCTTGGTAGATTGCAAAGAAAATTTGGTAAGTTATCTTACTGAGTTGGGACAGCGGAAGGAAATTCAAGGAATTAAGAAAAATATCAAGCTGCGCCCTATTACAGCGAATCAACTCAGAAAGTGTATAAGAAAAGGGTGTCAGATTTATGTTGTTTAGGTAGGGTACAACAATGAAAAAAACAAAATGACATCTTTGGAGAATATTCCTGTAATACAGGGTTTCTTAGATGTGTTCCTTGAATCTATTCTAGGATTACTGCCTAGGCAAGACGCTGACTTCACAGTTGAATTAATGCCCAGGGCAGCCCTTGTTTCGAAAACCCTTTATCGTATGAATGTTCTAGAATTGATTGAACTCAATATGCAGCTACAGGAGCTGTTTGATAAAGGATACATACGCCCAAGTGTGTCTCCTTGGGGCGGCCTAGTTCTATTTGTACACAAGAAGGACTAAACTTTATGATTATGCATCGACTATTGCCAGCTGACTAAGCTGACCATAAAGAATAAATACTCGCTACCTGGCATCGATGACTTATTTGAGCAAGTACAGGGAGCGAGTATGTTCTCGAAAATTGACTCAAGGTCTAGATACCATCAAATCAGAATAAAGGATGAAGACATCTGTAAAACTATGTTCTGAACTCGTTACGGACATTACGAGTTCGTGGTACTGCCTTTTGGCCTTACCAATACACCAGCCACATTCATGAGCCTAATGCATGGTATTTTCCAACCTTTTCTGGATAAGTTTGTATTGATTTTCATCGATGATATACTAATATATTTTAAGAACCAATAGGAACATGAAAGGCATTTGAGAACGGTGTTGCAGATTTTGCGGGAAAACCAGTTGTATGCAAAGTTCAACAAATGTGACTTTTACAAAGATCAAATTCAGTACTTGGGCCATGTTATATCAGCAAAAGGAATAGTGGTGGATCTAGAGAAGATAAAAACTATTATGGAATGGACTGCATTGAAAAACGTGGTCGACATAAGATCCATCTTAGGCTTGGCAGGGTACTACCATCCATTTATCAAGGACTTTTCGAAAATCGCCTTCCCAATGACTTCACTTCAGAAAAAAGGATGAGCTTTCCAATGGACAATGAAATGCCAACAAAGCTTTGAGCAACTAAAACAATTTCTCACAACCACTCCGGTGCTAAAGGTAGCGGATCCAGAAATATCCTTTGTAGTATGTACCGATGCAAGTAAAGAGGGTGTCGATGGAGTACTAACTCAGGAAGAAAATGTCATTGCATATGAGTCACGAAAGCTGAAAGATTATGAACAGTGTTACTCTGCCTATGATTTAGAGTTGACTGCAATAGTACATGCACTAAAGATATGGCAGCACTATCTCCCGGGGAAGAAATTTGTGTTGTTAACTGACGATAGCAGTTTGACAAATTTCTTTAATCAATCTAACTTAAATGCTCGCCAGGCCAGATGGACCGCATTTTTGAGTGAATTTTATTTTTATTTAAAACACACCAAAGGAAAATAAAACCGAGTAGCAGATGCTCTAAGCAGGAAAATACATTGCATCTATGAGGTACTCTTCAGCTGTGCGCAATCTAACCTACCGAAGGTTATTCGGGAGGCTTCCCTCAAAGATCCAGAATATGCATTCTTATGGTAGCAAGCTTCAAAAGCCCAGGAAAGAGGGAAGCAAGGTGAGTATGCAATTAATTCTCATAAAATGTTACCATTCAGAAATCGAATTTATATTCCTAATCAAATTTCCATGAAGCGGATGTTACTCTATGAGTTTCACAACAAACCTTATGTTGCCCACCCAGGGTACTAGAAATTGTATTCTGCTATCAAGAGAGATTATTTCTAGCCCAGCTTAAGAAAATATGTGGGGAAATATTTATCTAAATGCTTAGAGTGCCAATTAGTGAAAGAAGAACATCAACATACTGCAGGTCTGTTGCAACCACTACCCATTCCAGAACGGAAGTGGGAGACCAAAACTATGGATTTTATTACAGGGCTACCTCATACAAGAAAGCAACATGGCTCAATCATGGTGGTCATGGACAAGCTAAGTAAGACTTCTCATTTCATCCGTGTAAAATATACCTATAAAACAATGGAGATTGCAGACATATTTATGAGAGAAATCTTTCGGCTACACGGGATACCTCGAGTGATGATCTCTAATAGAGATGTAAAATTTACATCCTCTTTCTGAAAAACTCTTTTTGCAGGACTGGAGACCCAAATCCATTTCAGTACAGCTTACCATCTGCAGACAGATGGTCAAACGAAATGAGTAAATCAAGTTCTAGAGGATATGTTGTGCATGTTTCTAATGCAGCAACCACATAAATGGGAAGAATGCCTCCACTTGGTAGAATTTTCCTGCAATAATGGGCATCACAAATCTCTGGGTATGAGCCCCTTCGAGGTACTTTATGGACGCAAGTTTTAGGTACCCACGGATTGGAATAGTCCAGAAAACAAATTCGTGTTGGGTCCTGACATGCTAGCAGAAATGGAAGCTACCATTAAGAACGTTTGTCAGAATTTAAAAGCAACACAGTATAGGCAGAAGGTGTATGGAGATAGGAAAAGAAGTCATAAAGAATTTCAGTTGGGCGATCATGTGTATCTGAAAGTGAAACCTCGGAAGAGCACCTTGTAGTGGAAAGGCTGTGAAAAATTGGCACCTCGATACTGTGGGCCTTTCCAAATTTTGGAATGCATTGGGCCTGTGGCATATAAATTAGCACTACCAAGCCACATCCGAGTACATAACATCTTTCATGTGTCCTTGTTAAAAGAATATATTTACGACCCTCAACATATTATTAATTGGGAAAGTATTCAGGTAGAACCCGAGGGAGAATTCCTTGCAGAGCCTCTTTGTATCCTTGATCGGAGAGAAACCACCTTGTAGAGGCGAGCCATCATCCAAGTTAAAGTGCAATGGAAACACTTTGGCCTGGATGAGGCTACCTGGGAGGAAGAAGAGATTATGCGAAAAGCTTATCCCATGCTATTTAAATAGAGGAAGAACACCAGGGATGGTGTTCCTCTCGAGGGGAGGGAGCTATAACATACACTGAGATATCATGAGTTATTTTCACCTAGTGTAAAATTGCATTTATGTTTTTGTTACTATTAAACTATTGGACCTAAAAATATCCAGAACAAATACTGTTATTTATTATTTTAAAGACTTTGGACAGATTGTTAAAAGAATAAAAAAGAAAAGAAAGGAAAACAGTTATAACAACTCCTAAAGAAATTGGAAATAGTTGCCACCACTTTTCTCCAAAAGGGAAAAGGAAAGGGTAGCAAGGGGGCTGCAGGAATTTTTCTCCTTGAGCTGGGTTGTGATACCAATGGGAAGTTTTTTCATTTTTGATGGCAAATAGTCGAATGGCTATGGGACTTGAGGCTAGATAGTAGTCTTGATGCTCAAGATACCCGATTGTATTTGTTCCAACCGATAGGAGCAGGAAGTGCTCGGTGGGGGACCATGGACGTAATTTTCAGGTCCATGGCTGGGTGGTGAGACCTTTAAGAAGGACTATTGATTTTCATTAAATAAACCACTCAAGAAGATAAGTACTCAAGCAAAAACTTTAATTACTTTGGACAGTTAAATTGGTATACATTAGGAGTAATGACCTCATTCCTTGTCTTAACTTGATACCAAGCAATTATGGAAAATATTTGATTACTAGACTCATTCACATCCTAGAGAAGAAAATAGATGCATAATATTCTACTAGTTACACTGTTCATTTATTCTAAACCCAACAGTTCTATAGAATAATGAACTTATTTAATATCTGCTATGTAAAGAAGGAAATTACTTTACTGTAGAATCCTTAACTTATTTAATATCTGCTGCGTAAAGAAGAAAATTACTTTACTGTAGAATCATGAACTTATTTAGTATCTGTTGTGTAAAAAGGAATAGATCTACTGCTATCATGACAATAGAGTTTCAGTTTTTATCCATAGGCTGTCAAACTGTAAACAACCTGGAATGGAAATCAAATCATATTGTTTGTACATTTATACTACCTTACTAAAAAAAAGGGATTAAACTGGATTACAATACATTCTAAACAAGAAAATCCACAGCCTTATGTAGAAGAACTTTTGTGGTTATCACACAGGGGCTTCACTTAATGAACCTCTAACATAGCACGTGCGTTCGTGGCATACTAAACAATACCCTTAATTTGACTAAGTATTAGAAAATACTTCTAAAAATCACATTATTTAACCCCCTACCAATATGAATCCAATAGAACTTCCCAATTTTGAAAACCCCTACTTTCACTAGATATTGTAGGTTTCCGTTTTTTCATTAGCATTTTTTATACCCCTTTTTATTTTTTCATTAACTTTGAGCTCCATTTTTTATACTTGCTAATATTAAAACCCTTTACCCTCTATTATATGCACAATATATTATGTCATTTTCCCCTCAATATTTATCCCCCAATATGAACTCATGTGGTATAGTATTTCTCCCCTAGTGAAGCCCCCGTGGGTTATCAGGAGCGAAACCAAGAAATAAACTTATATACATTTACACAAAAACTGAGTATACCTCCACTAATACCACTGGCTCCATTAATATCACATACATGCCAGGCCATTCATAGAAATTATTGCAAAGCTCAAACAATTAACAAACTATAATTAAGAGAAGTATAAATCCCATAGAAATTCAAGAACTGAGATAATATATATGTATTCTGAAGTATTTGTCTGTCCTAAACTTCGGCTCATCCATTCTACCTCTACACAGTCTTCATATAAACTACATTAAGAATGTCAATACAGCCTACTAATTAAGGGTCGAGGTTTGGTAGTGGTCCATAACCTTCCCAACAATTATTGTAGACACAAAAGGGTTCATAGAGCCGGAGCGGGCAATGAATGTTGTAACCATGTTAAAAAACATCTCGAAGAGTTTAGAAATACTCTTTAAGCACCCGTTGCAAACCCAACCGGTCGCATTAATTCTCTAACCTCCATTCTCTAAGAAACCCTTGCGAAACTTTGGTCGTGGTGAGGATTTCACTGTACCAAAGGCCAACAACTCTCCCACCTCATTTTGGCATTGAGCAAGCATCTCATACAAGCAAACGAATAATAGAGGAAAGGTAACTAACCTGTAGAAAGCAGATAGGCTTGGTTCAGGTTATGCCTCTTGAAAGACTCTTCAACCAGCAACAAGATCGAACCATACTTGTGAAAACATTCAAATAGCTGGTTAAAACGAGACCTTGAGCTAAATAGCAATAGTGAATGCTTAGACAACAAAAGAACAAGGCAAGGATTTATTACCTGAGGAGATGGGCGGCGTTGCTCAAGCACCGAATGCTTGGAATACAAATAACATTCACCATTAATTACAAATCAGAGACGAGTCTTAAACCATAAGGGTGTTCAGATCAGAAAGAGCTTGACCTCGGCGACAAAAGCTCATTGTTGTTCAACTCTCGGGGTAATATTCGAAACTGTAGACCATACATGTACTAGCGTTGAGTTAAGCCATGAAAGAATAGGTATTTGTGTTTCCAAACAAAAATCAGAATGGTTTGCTTACCTTCCCCTCTCTGTATGACTCGTTACCTCCAGAAAACAGTAAAACCCCCACTCAAGAAGAGGTAACCCTTCCTTACCCTGCGCGCTAACAGAGTTGGAGCCTCACAACAGTGCAAAATGAAACGAAAATTCATAATAGGAATTCATTTATGGGTAAATGTCTCTGCCAAATTCATCGAATGTTGCATACCAAACTTACTGTCGCATTAATCGCCAAGAAGAGAAGCCATCACCTCTACCGAGGTGCGGGCAGGTGGCACACATGTACATGGCCAAAATTAGATTGCCGTGTAGGAACCCTATGTATCATTCAATTCCATTAACCGCACCAAGCTAGGAGTCATTTCACATCGCCTGGATTGGGTTAAGGTGACAAGTAGCCGGATAATTAGGGAGGTTAAGTAATTTTTTTATTTATTATTATTTATTAATTGTTCCGGGGTGTTATTAAGAGTGCCTTAACAGAGCACTCGATCAACCTTTGTCGATGACTTCACAGGGAATTGAACCGATGACTTCACATCAAGAAGTGCCTTAACAAAACACTCGATCATCTTCTATCCAAGACCTCGTGGACTAAATATATGTCAATAATACTTAACCCATCATATTGAAATATTTTATTCATCATTCACATTAAATTATTATTATTATTCATATTTTTGAAATGTCACATATTAATTTTATTTTAACAATTCAATGAAGTACACATCTCCTTATTATTTTTCTCAACAACAATTGGATTTTTTTCAATTACTTCTTCTCTTTGTCCATTAAAATATTTTATTATGCTGATAGGTATGTCTATTTCAAAATACACCTTCTAGAATTTTAATTTAATTATAAAAAATTATTAAGTGGATGGTGGAGATTTAATATGCTGAAATATTCATAATAACATACACATATAAATAATGAAGGGTTGCACATGAGTGCACAGTACACACGGTTGGGGTAGTCGGCTTTCTCGCACCCGCCCGTCTTCGATTCTCAATATTGTGATGCTGCGCGACAGCTTATATGTATGATGTGACAGATCTAGCCACATTTCAAATTTTGCTTCGCAGCTTCAGCTGTTGTATCTCCTCGCTTCGGCGAATATATATGTACATGTTGCTTCTTTAGCGAGGATGCTCTTCCCCCCACTGAAAAAATAATGAAGGGTTAATATTTATCTCCAAGTCAATGATGTTATTCTAATGAATTTATCTCAATTAATTATTTAAAGAAAATATCATATCAACACATCGTATTGGGAATGTGTTATTGATAAGCCATGGTATTGACCCATAGTATTTTAACAAAAACTATTTACAAGTTAAGAATTTCCATGGTAAAATGGGGTGAATATTTGTTGTTATGAATATTGTTTAACTCATATATTAATTATTTTAATAACAATATAATAATAGTAATAGTTTAAAATCAAGCTGTGATTTAATTAATTTTTTTTGTTTTTTGATTTAACATGGGCAATGTGAGATGTATTTTGGAATAAATGTTTTGATGCCTGTCATTGATGACTATAGGTATTTACCAACCATTTAATATTGTAATATTTTTACCACATCTTCTCTAGACTTGGTTGTAATATTAGTAACAAAGGGAGTGAGCATGTTAAAAGTAGAAGGTTTTATTTATTTATAATTAGTTTTCTCTAATTAAAATTGATATAAAATGATGTTATTTCACATAGACAGTGAAATATTTTATTTACTAAGAGTGAGTGAAATATTTTTACCACTTTTACTACATTTCTTTCCAATTAAATTGTAATATCAACAATGCATTAAATGAATATCGTAAATGTAATATTTTTTTTAATTATTAGTTAAGAATATTTTTTTTTGTTATTCCACCATAAAATTTAAAAAAAAAAAATTGTTATTTTTTTGTTATTCCATTATAGAATTTAAAAAATTAAATTATTGTTACATGACTGATCATCTATTCACCAACGGTTGCAATCGTTAACAACATAGAAGCTCAGAAGATAAAATTGTCCAATCAAAAATTTCAGCGACGGTTAAGCCAAATGGCTATAAAAACGACCAGTCCTTATAATAAAGATAAAAACCTGCTTGAGCTATACAATGGTTATAGAATAAATCTGGACATGTTGAATAATAAAACGAGTATATATACAAAACTTCGAGAGCAGAAATTTCAGGAAAAACTGGTATTGTCATTTTGAACATGTGAGACCTGTTATGCCGGATTGCTGACAGTTCTGGCGGTCACATAAGTTGCTGGAAACATTAATGCAGGAAGGCTATAGGAATGGTTTGAGCTCCTTGAACTTTGTTGCTGTTGAGATCCTCATAAAAGATGTAGCCATGTAGCGAGGGTCCGCAGATAATGCACTTTTTGATATGTTGTACTCTATAAATGTATGGGAATCCGATGTTAGAAAATGGGGTTTAATTTTCTCAATTGTGTGCTTCCATGTTGCTAAGTTCATGACTTCTAGGTGAGCACAATCTGACAACCGGTGGATGAGACATTTAGAGTTGCCAATAATTAATTTATTTTTAAAGTTTTTAATTTAGCTAGTTTCATGAGGGCCTAAATAACAATTAAATTAGCTTTAGTATTTGTTCCAAGACTAAGTCTAATTCTGAAAAGGAATTATTTTTCTCCATGCATCTTTATCAGTCTTCCTCTTTCACACGCGCTTCCTTGGGCTGTTCCATCAAAAAATCCTATAAGGAGGTTATGAGGGATGATAGGATATTGGATTGTTCTCTATGTTTTTGATATTCCCTATATAGTGAAATGATCTTTAAGGATGGAAGAGTGACACTTGTCCTTTCATCTTTAGATATAATCTTTTTCCTCGAGTGCCAAATACGCCATGCCACAAAGATAGGTAGGGTACCTAGATTTTTTGTATTTCGTAGCCCAGAACTGAAGCAATTCTTCAAATGAACTTTGATCCAAGCCTTCTCTAATACCCATAATTTAAGTACAATAGACCAAATATTCTCAGTAGCAAGGCATTTAACTAATAGATGATCAACAAATCCTTCATGTTGTCTACATAGAGCACATCTACTTGGTCCCACAAAGCCTCTTTTCTGTAAAGTTATCCCAGGTCAAGATTTTGTTACAGAAGACCAACCAAGTAAAGCATTTTAACTTATTTGGTATGTGTCAATTCTAGATAAGCTTATTCCATCATGTGCTATTTGCTTCTACCTCAGTATGTGCAATCGCTACATATGTTGAGTAGGCTTTAATCTTTTGAGATGTGAAGTCCCAGCTCCCAACCAGTGTATCCCTGGAATTTGTAAGTTTCACTTCATTAATGTTTATCTCTATGATGTAAGAATTCCATTCCATAGCAAGTGAACTAGTCAGTCTTAACTTAGCTTAGGACATCCAATAGTTTAGGGAGGGCTAAGAGGGACGACTAAGAGGAGTCCAATTTTTCTATATCATGCAAATAATAAAGCCCCTTAGAATATAAACATTGTCTTAGTTCAGGGGACAATTTGTAGACACATTCATCACCTATAAAGGGGTCTTTGTTGGGTTGTGTTATATTCTTTCCACGACTAGCCCACGTAGTTAACCGGGGGGTTAAAAAGGGGGCGAAGCCCTCTCTTCGTTGCGTCGATTACGTAGCGAGGGGGTCAAAGGGGGTTTGAGGAGTGTAGGTAACCCCCCTCTATGGGGTCTGGGGAAGTGCCCCATAAAATTTTGTTTTTTGGACCCTATATTAGGTTGGGCGGACCTACCTATGGTTTTGTGCATGACTTTCACACATGGTTTTGGACATGATGGTTTTCGGTCCATGGTTTTGGACGTGATAGTTTTCGTTCCATGGTATTAGATGCTTCGGCATGTATAAATATGTGTTGTAACATTGAAAGGAACATAATGAAAAATCAAGCTGGTAGTCCTGGTTTTGGGATTTAGGGGAAAATCTTTGTGCATATGTGTTTTATGTGTTATCCTCTCGCATTGTTTATTTTTGTGTTTTAAAATTCGTATGCAGGTAATTTCTGTATATAGTTAAAACCTACATTTGGTATCAGAGTTGTTTTGGCTTCAAGGGGATGTCTTTGTTGTTGAGGGGTTTCACTTGGGCATGTGGTAGACCCTGTTCAGTGGGAGATCTACGAGATCGATTTTAGTGGTGAAAGAAGATTGCGAGCAGTGGAAAGATAGAGATCAAGAAATTTAATGGTCAGAGTTTTGAGTTATGGAAACTCAAGATCTAGGATTTGTTGGTGGATAAAAATCAATGGATCGCGGTTGATTTGGGTACTAAACCAACAGAAGTGTCTGATGAAGAATGGAAGAAGTTGGATCGTAAGGCAAAGAGCACAATAAGATTGTGTGTTTCAGATCAGTATTGCTGAATGTATCAGGGGAAGCTACGGCTAAGGATTTGTGGGACAAATTAGTGACTTTGTACCAATCTAAGTCTCTGGTGAATAAACTGTTCCTACAGAAAAAGCCGTATAACCTGAGGATGAAATATGGAGACTTAGTGATAGAACATCTAAACGCATTTAACACTGTGGTAAGTTAGTTATTATCTATTGATATTAAAATTTCATATGAAGATAAGTGTGTCAGTTTTTTGTGTTATCTAGCAGATTCGTGTGATAGTCTGGTTATTGCAATAGGTAGCAATGTAACTACCTTGCAGTTTGATGAAATAGTATCATCCTTGTTGACGGAGGAGATGAGACAGAAAAATATGGAGAGTTAGAATGGTGATGCCTTGTCTGTACGAGGACGGTCCCATAATAGAAACAAAAATAAGTCATAGAGTGGGAGATCTAAATCTAGAGGGAGATCTAAATCTTCAAGAAAACCTGTAAAGGTGGTGTGCTAGAAATTAGGAAAGGAATGGCACTACAAAAGGGATTGTAAATCTAAAGTTCCTGATAAAAGAAAGGGATCTGATGATACTCCTTCTGCAGAGGCTAAAACCACTTCAAATGAAGGTGGGGATGTGTACTTGGCTTCTTCAAGTACACATGTAGATCATGAGGCATGGTTGATTGACTGAGGTGCATCCTTTCACTTCACTCACCATAGAGAGTGGTTCTACCAGTATGAGAAATACGATGGTGGTGATGTCTTTTTAGGAGATGATAGGAAGGCTAGAATCGTTGGTTGTGGAAAAGTAAAGTTGAAGCTGCAAGGTGGAAGGGTTAGAACACTTCCGGGTTTTCTGCATATTCCTGCATTGGCTAGAAATCTGATTTATGTAAGCAAGCTGGATGATGCAGGTGTAAAAACAGTGTTTGAGAAGGATACCTGCAAGATGGTTCGGGGAGCACTAGTATTGATGCGAGGAGTTTGAATTGGAACTCTGTACACGCTACAAGGTAGCACTATTGTTGATGGGTGCAACAACTCTGTGGTTCCTGAAAGTGGAGCAGAAAATCTAGTGGTCTTTGGAGAGAAGACCATGTTGTGGCATCAGAGGCTTTGACATATTAGAGAGAAGGGCCTTCAAATACTTCTTGGTAAAGATATGGTAGAAAGTATAAGTAATAACTCTCTGGATTTTGATTTCTACGAAAATTGTGTATATCAGAAGCAAAATTGGGTGAGTTTCCCCTCTAGTGAAAAGAGGACAAAACATATATTAGAACTTGTGTACAATAATGTGTTTGGACCTATGAAGGTTCCATCACTGGGCAAGTATGTGTACTATGTATCTTTTATAGATGATTTTTCAAGGAATACATGAATATATTTCCTTAAGAAGAAATCTAAAGTCTTTGACAAGTTTAAATAATTTAAGGCTCTAGTGGAAAACCAGTGAGAGAAGAAGATAAAGGTGTTGATGACAAAGAACAGTGGAGAGTTTTGCAGTAAGGATTTGAAGAATTCTGTAAGAAGTGTGGTATAACATGGCAGAAGACTACTCCATACACACCTGAGCAAAATGGAGTTGCAGAAAGAATGAACAAGGCGTTAATGGAAAGAGAAAGAAGCATGCTTAGTGGTGTCGTGTTAGGAGAGGAATTCTAGGCAGAGGCAGTGGAGAAAACATGTTATTTGGTCAACAGACCACCTTCATCAACGTTGGAGCATAAGACTCCATAAGAGGTATGGACTGGTAAGAAACTCTCTCTTTCACATCTGAGGGTATTTAGATGTGATGCATATGTACATGTTCCAAAGGAGAAAAGAACCAAGTTGGATAGTAAATCGAAAAAGTGCATCTTTATTGGATATAAGGATGGTTTGAAGGGTTATAGGCTTTGGAACCCAGTAACAAGGAAGGTTGTGTACAGCCAAAATGTGGTGTTCAGAGAGGTGAAAGATGTTATTAAACATGAAGTCCAACCAAAGGAACCTGAGAAGATAGATTTTGAGCTTAAGGAGGAAGAATCAGACTCTACAGCAGAGGAGGAATCAAAAGATGAAGAGCCACAAACTCTAGGTGTGAGAAGATCAGTTCGAGAAAGAAGGCAACCGGAAATGTATAGTCCATCTGCTTTTTGTTCAAATTTTTTTTATTTGTTATTGATGATGATCTCAGAACTATGAAGGAAGTAGTAGATTCAGAGGATGGAAAACTTTGGAAAGAGGCCATGGTTGATGAAATGGCATCTTTGCACAAAAATGAGGCTTGGGATCTAATGGAGTTGCCGGCTGGAAGGCAACCCATTGGTAGGAAATGGGTGTTTAAGAAGAAGACAAATGCAGAAGGAAAGGTGGAGAAATACAAAGTTTGGTTGGTAGCAAAAGGTTATTCCCAGGTGCCAAGAATTGATTTTAGTGATATTTTTTCTCCTATTGTCAAGGTAGCTTCTATTAGATTATTTTTATATGTTGTTGCTGCTT
>APFE030439244.1:27944-62191 GCA_000404065.3 Pinus taeda
TTATAAGGGGACTTGGCTTCACCAGAAGCAAAGCAGATCACTGTGTGTATTTTAAATTAATTAGTGACCGTGTTATTTATTTGGTCTTGTATGTGGATGATATGTTGTTGGTTGGAATTGATAAAGAAATTATCCAAGATTTGAAGACCCAATTGTTCTCCAAACTCGACATGAAATATCTTGGTGTTGCAAACTATATTTTGGGCATGGAAGTTAAAAGAGATCGAGCAAAGAGGAAGCTCTGGTTGAACCAGAGGAATTATGCTAAGATAATACTACAGAGGTTTAATATGTAGGATAGTAAACCGGTGAAGGTTCTTATTCCTGTAGGTGTGAAGTTATCTACTGAATAGTGTACTAAGACAAAAGAAGAGGAAGAGGACATGCCCCGTGTTCCATATGCAAGTGTAGTCAGTAGCCTGATGTATGCAATCGTCTGTACTAGACCAGACATTGCACATGCAGTGAGAGTATTTAGCAGGTTTATGTCAAAACCAGAGAAGGAGCACTGTACAATAGTGAAGCGAGTTTTCAGGTATTTGCGTGGCACTAATGATTATGGTTCGTGTTATCAAGGAAGCCCAGGATTGGACAGAGTGTTGGATATTCATGGCTTTGTTGATGTAGACTAGGCTAGAGATCTTGATCAAAAAAGATCTACAAGTGGGTATGTGCTTAACCTATTTGGAGGTGCAGTCAGTTGGATGAGTAAGAAACAATTTGTAGTGCCACTATCAACTATAGGGGCAGAAGACATGGTAGCCACTCATGCAAGCAAAGAAGCAATTTGGTTGCAAAGATTGTGCTCAAGTACAGGGTTAGTATAGGGATATATAAGGATAGACTATGATAGCCAAAGTGCAATTTTCTTGGCAAAGAACCCACATATCATTCAAAGACAAAGCACATTTATGTTCAGTATCACTTTGTAAGGGATATGATAGAAGACAAAAAGGTGTTGCTGGTAAAGGTGGACACTTTGAAGAATATTGCAGATGCATTGACAAAATCTGTGAGCCCTAAGAAGTTCTTTTGATGTAGAGAAACAATAGGTGTTGTAGGGTTGGATAAATGACTAAGCTCTCTTGTGGCCCCCTGTGGAAGGAAAACAACAAGTGGGAGAATGTTGGGTTGTGTTATATTATTTCCACGACTAGCCCACGTAGTTAACCAGGGGGTCACAGGGGGTTTGAGGCGTACCTGTAACCCCACTTTATGGGGTCTGGGGCAGCGCCCTAGAAAATTTTTGTTTTGGACCCTATGTTAGGATGGGCAGACCCACCTATGCTTTTGTGCATGATTTTCGCACATGGTTTTGGACGCGATGGTTTTTGGTCCATGGTATTGGACAAGATGTTTTTCGTTCCATCGTATTGGATGCTTTGGCATGTACAAATATGTATTATAACATTGAAAGGAACATAATGAAAAATCAAGCTGGTAGTCTCGGTTTTGGGATCGAAGGGAAAATCTTCGTGTATATGTGTTTTATGTGTTATGCTCTCACATTGTTTATTTTTTGTGGTTTATAATTCGTATGCAGGTAATTTCTATACGAGGTTAAAACCTATAGACTTTTCATGAAACACAAGATTGTCTGCCAAATGGATCCCACTCTTGTTGTTGAAGTAGATCATTGTAGTGTCTAGGACCTTCTCAAATATCTCTCCAAAGAGCTTTCTCAACCAAACTACTTCACAGATAGCCATGCTAGCGGAAATGTATTCTACTTCGGTGGTGCTCAGTGCTACATACTTTTGTTTCCTTTCTCATCAAGGATACCATGGTAGGTCCAAGACTAAAAAAGCATCCAGATGTACTCTTGCTATCAATAACATTTCTAACCCAGTCAATATCAATGTATCCATGAAGTTGAACATCTTCGATTGAATATCTTAGGCCAAGAGTGATCGACGATGCAAATATCTCAATATCTGTTTAGAAGCTATCCAATGTGTGTGGTGGGGTTCGGTCATGAATTGACTCAATGTGTTTACTACATAGCATATGTTTGAATGGGTGATCACAAGGAAGATCAGAGACCCAATCAGTTTTTTATACTTGGATGGATTTTCCAAGTCTGGTCCTCCAACTTCTGCATATAAATTCCTGAAGTTCATTTCCATTAGTGTAACCATGGATTTGCATTTACTCATTCCAAGTATTTCTAGCTACTTTAAAACCTATTTTCCTTGTGAAAGGAAAATCTCATGAGGCCTTTGCCATACCTCAAGGCCTAAAAAGTAGTGCATAAGACCAAGGTCTTTCATCTCAAATTCAGAGGCTAGATTCCTCTTACACTTGATCATAAGAGGCTCACTACCTATCAAGAATAGATCGTCAAAATATAAAATCAAAATTAAGGGCATACCTTGGAATACCTTGAGGTAGTGGTTGGGATCGACATTTCTTCTTGTGAATCCTAGTTTCACTATGTACCTTCCAATGCGTGCATACCAAGCTCGAGGAGCTTGCTTCAAACCATGCAATGCCTTCTTCAACCTGCAAACATGTGTTCTTCAATAATCCAATTCAAATCCCTATGGTTTTTGAACATATACTTATTTCTGTAACATGCCATGAAGGAATGCGTTCTTTACATCCATATGATGAAGATTCCATACCTAACTCGTAGCAAGGAAAACTATAGAACAGATTATTGTATATTGAGCCATAGGAGGAAATAGGTCATCATAACCTTCTCCCTCTTTCTAAGAGGATCCTTGAGCTACAAACCTTGCTTTGTATTTCTCAATGCTTCCAGCAATTCCATGTTTGATCTTGAATAGCCACTTTGAAGTAACAACATACTTCCCTTTTGGTCCAGGTACAACATCACATACATCATTTTTCACAATCTATTCTTATTCCTCAGCCATAGCATCCTTCCAAACTTGTTATTTTACAACTTCTTTGAATGGATGGTTTGGATTGAATCATAGTGCTCATAGCTACAACATATCCCTAATACCTACATGGTTTCTTCCTTTCTCTGAATTATCTATGAATTGGGACATTTCTTACAACATCCTGTAAAGTATCATGGAGCCAAAGTGGTCTCTCCATAGTAGGAGGATCACTTGGAGGAGGATCTAATGGATCCATAGGATCCATGGGATCATCAACCATATCGGACTCAGGAACGGACAAACCATCTAGAATATCCCAGTCATCATTCTCTTCCTTGGGAGGATGAGGCAGAGGAAGATCTCTTCTTTTCCAAGAGTTGCATCTTCATCAAATGTTATGTCCCTACTAATTTCAACATTCCTCTGACCAGGAATATATATTCTATACACTTTAAAATTTTCATAATAACCCACAAACATACCTTTTCTTCCTATAGCTTCCAATTTGTTCCTTTTATCCTTCAGCACATGAAAATATACAGGGCATCCAAATACAAAAAGATGGCTAACATCAGGCTTGATACTTGTTTATATTTCTTCAAAGGTCTTGTTTCCTAATGCTTGATGAGTTTGAACATACACATTAATAGATGTAGCTTCAAGCCAAAGGAACTTTGGAACCTTTTGATCGTGGAGCATAACACAGGAAACTTCCAATATAGACTTGTTCTTCCTTTCATCTAGATCATTATGTTCAGGAGTATATGGAATAATTGTTTCTTTCTTGATCCCTTCTTTCTTGAAAAATGCTATGAATTATTTTGACATGTATTCCACTCCATTGTCGAATCTAAAGACTTTGATTTTCTTTCCTGATTGATTTTCGATCAAGCCTTTGAATTCCTTGAATATTTCAAAGGCTTCATCCTTGTGCTTAAGATAGTATATCCATGTATTTCTTGAGAAGTCATCAATAAAGGTGTTGCAGTGGTGATGACCACCAAAAAAATGTACATGAATCAGACCACATATATAAGAATGAATGAGATAGAGGATTTCATTTGTCTTGTTCCTACTAGAGGGAAATGACCCCCTTGTTTTCTTTCCACTCGCACAACTTGGAAAAACTCCATCATGATGAGATTGAGCATCGGGAATACCTGAGACTAATTTATTCAACTTTGAAAGTGCATCATAGTGTAGATGAGACAGTGTGCGGTGCCATAATTTTCTCAAATGATTGGTATTATGAACCAAGACTAGAAGAGCTATTCTAGTGACTCTATAGTGTCCTTCAAATCTTGATCCTAATGTGAGTGCATCTCTCATAGGTGAATCAACAGGCCAAGTCAAAACTTTTCCTTTGATTAAGGCAACCCTCATCTATTTATCTTCCAATGCAGATATAGATACCATATTCTTCATTAATCTCGGTACATACATGACATCATGTAGTATAATTGATTCCCTAGAATTCAACTGAAATTTGATGGACCCAAAGCCTTTCATGGGATGAGTGGAGTTTTCTCCAAGAATGAGCTTCATCTTAGTCTCCCTCTTTACCAAATTAGAGAGGACTTCCTTAAATCTAGAGAAATGATGAGTGGGCCCACTATCAACCAACCAACTATCCCACGAATCTGGTGGATAAGAACTAGTAAGAGAAGAAATAAGAATGTATTCAGATTTATTTACAACGTTACTTTCATACTTGGGAGCCCTTAACTTATTTTGAGGATAATGATTTTATTCTTCCATATATTTTATCATGGTTCTTTCATTGATTATATTTTCTTCTTTTATTATTGTAGTTGCCTCTAGTGTTGTAACATGGTCTTTTGCTCCTCCCAGGATAGTCATGAGCACAATGACCTGTCTTGTGGAAATTGAAGCATTCAATATGAGATAACGATTTTTCATTCCTTCCTTTTGTATTTTGAGAAGGAGGCTTCCTTGATGGACCTCCTTTTTCCTTCTTCCTTTTTTCATGAGTAATATATGCAGCAGTCTCTCCCTCTTCATGGTTTTGAATCCTTGCTCTTGCTATCATCCTCGATTCTTCTTGAGTGAGATTCCGAAGAATTTCATCAAATTTTAGAAGGACATTGTTGTTTGCTAATTGTAGTAATGAAGCTTTCCCAAATAGGAGGGAGGCCTCTAAGAGTCACGGCTACTAGTTCCCTGTCAAGCAAATTTTCTCGAACTCTCTACAATTGATCTCTAAGGCGAGAGATCCTCACAATGTATGAGAAAAAATTCTCCTTTGCTCATCTTAGTTTCCTTGAGTTGATATTTCAAGGTGATGATCTCATCCAAGTTGTTGATTTCATACATATCAGCTATATTGTCATGCATATCTTTAGAATTTCTTAAATTCCAAGCATATGCAAGTAAATGATCTTGTAAACCATCAACTATAAATTTATTTTCTTTGGAATCACCATTCTTGTACTCGTGAGGGAAGCGGAAGATTTTTTTGGAGGCTTGGGAATCCTTACTTGGATGTATTCCATCAAGTCATTATTGTTAGGTATGGTATCCAATCTGAATTTCCATGCAGCAAAGTTTGATGCATCACCCAACTTTTCATGCTCCTTGAAGGTAGAGGACAACATCTTGACCTTTACTAGGCAATATAATTTTTGAAATTGAGGGCTCCAATGTTTGTATTATTTTGGACTTTTCCTTCACCTTAGCTCTGATAACATGTTAAATTTTCTATATTTTCTATGTTGTATTAGTTACTTTAGCCCAATTTAATTTTTCATTTAGAATGCATCCAATTATTAGCAATATAATCAATCATAAACAGTGCATAAACATAACTGAAGAAAGAACAATATATGAAATGAAAAAGAAGACAACAACATAACCATAAGAGATATCGGATTGGTCCAAGACCAAGGAAAAACCCCACAAGGGGGAAACCCTTTCAAATCTTCTCCTTTAATTGATCATCATAAAGAAAAAAAAATTAAAAAAAATCAACAGAGAGTGCAATGAGCCCAATACATATGTTTCCAGTGGATGCTAACAAATCTGATCTACAAATCTATATAACAACAAAGATAAACCCCAATCATTGAAGCCTACTGAAGTAAACTAATAAGCCCAAGATCTAAACCCTGGAAGCTCTTAGCAAAACTATCTGTGTGCATTTGAAACTCTTTGGACACTCTCTCTGCCACTGTGTGACGACATTTGTAGCTGCTCGGATGCTCTAAGGAAGACCTTGTGCATGCGTCCAGGGTCAAACCCACCAAATATGCATAAAAACCTATAGACACTCTCTTCCAGTTGCTATGCATGTGTCTAGGATGACTTGGACACTCTTAGGACTACTCTATATGAGCATCCGGGGATTGACACCTTCAGATCTACTTTTGAACCCTTGGGTGCTCCTTTAAGCCTATGTGCTAGTATCTAGGGATCTATGGACGCTCGCATAAGCCTGTATTCCACTGTACATGGATGAAAATACTCAATTCTGTGCCAGCGTCTGGGAATCAGGAAACCTCAACTCAAAGCGAACCTCATGCTTGTTTCAGACCCTTATGCGAACTCCTTCTGTTGAACCTGTGCGAACCAAGAAAAAATAGAAGAAAAAAGAAGATTGCTTGGTAATTTTAATGAAATGAGATTGCGGTCACTTATATTTAGATGATTTCCTGAGGGTTTACTTGGGGTTAAGACCGACCTAAGCAGTTACCCATGTGGTTAGGGACGAGCCACTCCACAATGCATGTACGAATAAAATAATTCCAAACTTAACTTTTGCTTGACCAAATTGGGTGATATTTAGGTCGATTTTGGTCCTCTCGAAAATAGGAATTTAATGCAAGCATCATTTTAGTCATATGATCTGACCATTGGTGAATTTTACCCTAGTTGAAAAAAATTAACACAATCATCCTTAATAATGAAGTTTTCCTCACAATGGAAGATAATATATGCACAAGGATTTTGAAAAGTAATTTTCATGGAATGGTATATCTTGGTAAATATATGCACCTTACATAACTCCATAAAATGGAATTGTTGAAAAAAAGAATCAAACTTTGGTTGAAATGACACATCATTTGCTTTATGACAAAGGATTGTTGATTAAGGTTTACATATAAATTATTTACTACTTGAGCTATTTGCTAAATTTGATTCCAACTAAAGTTATATGTCAAGTGACTATAAAAAAAAATTAGAGTGAAAGAAAACTATGAGTGTAATATCTTAGAAACTTTGGATCCATACCATGGGTTCAAATTTGAAACATGGAAAATTTTAGGGGCTAAATTTCACTTTATGGCCATTTTTTGGAAAAAATTTGAAAACAAAAGTAAATTTGTCCATTTGATTAAACATTTGCCTATTTTTAACATATATATGATTAAATGGATAACATTTTCCAAAAAATTACCAATTTTAATAGAAATCACATTATTTTTATTGAATATTCACCTACATTCTATATTATGAATTTTCAAACCAAAATAGTCACATATAATACTATAAATTGGAATAATATTTGAATCCTTAAAAAATACCTTGATTTAAAATGAGCAAAAAAGGAAATAAGATGGAAATAGTCATGTTTCTATCATAATGGACTACTTTTAAGAGTCAATGGCCTATATATCTGTAGCTCAAATGGCTATCCTATAACTCTTGAGAAATTGAAACATTTTGGATCTCAAGTTTTATTGAAGAGATGTTGTCTTTCATGAGAAAACATGACGAATCACTTTATTGAAGTCTTTTGGCTTATTCAAAACTGATCCATTGGAAATATAAGTAATTTTAGATTGATTGAGTACCTCACAAGATCATTGATTAGAAAATCAACTTATTTTTCTAACTTGATCCATGGTTGACCTTCCACAAACAAATTGACTTCCAATTTTGGAGATTCTATTTAATCCATAAGTGATGACCTTCATACATAAAATCCTTTAAAAAACATAGATTGTCTTCCCAAATGGGAGACCAAATCAATTGAGGATGTTGGATATGATGCAAGGTAGATTAATGACTCAAGGAAAACCATGTGTTAGAAATAAAATGGTGGTGTTGATTTAATGTTGTGTATTTTAGAGACATGTGATCTAGATATATATGTGCATGGACATGGTTAACCTAAATCAACGGATGTTTTTGCTAATGAATATCATTTTTAAATGAAAAATCAAACATGAAATAGCCTCCATCGCATGGGAAATCTATGACCCTAATGGTGATTTAGGTCTTACCACTAACAACATTGCCGAATATAGTGCAGTTATTGAGCTTTTGTTAGAGGATGTTTCTCTTGGAATTAGAGAGTTAGTCGTTAATCTCGATTCGCAACTCATTGTACTACAACTTAACAAACAATATTCAGTCATAAACCCTCATATTTTGAGAATGTATTTGTGAGTTCGTGCAATGAGACTTTGATTATATTACTTATCAACATATTCCGAGATGTTTGAACACATTAACAGATATATTGGCTAATTACATTCTAGATAGAAATTTTCATCATATGTAAATACAAAACATATAATAGAAACATTAGATAAGCATTAAGGGAAATATATATATATATAAGTTTGCAAAATTTTTGTTACATCAAAATATCAAAATCTGTGTTCTAAGACACATGGCTTCTCAAGCCTACATAAGTGCGGAAAAATGAAAACTAGAGATGGATATCCACCAACATGGTGTTCATGGTAACATGAAACAACTCTAATTACTTGGCCCAGCAACCGACGTAGTCTAACGGGCACCCCTACAATATGCCTTTGATATCATAGTGGCACCTCATCAATGGATGCATGTTATGGAATTCCTCTTGTCAATACTTTCTAGTTGCGTTCCACCTATACGATCGGGTCAACTCCTTCCTCAAAGGGAGCGTCCTCTATCTGTCGTGCCACTCACCTGGCTATCAGAGAAATCTCTGGAGGTCTCTCTAGTCCAACATCTGCAAAAAATAATAAGTGCCAAATCTCAATGCACATATGAAAAATTGAAACTTCAAAAACTTTAAAAAATAGTTTTTACCTGCATCAGTCTATTGTGTACTAGGTGGAAGTGGAAGGTTGGGATCTCCCCATGAATTTGTGCTAGTGTATACCCAATCATATACCATGATTAGAGGAAATGACATTCACGTACCACCTCTTTGTCAAGGCATCAACTCACCCCACCTCAGTAACTTTGGCTCCCTGGGCCCTAGTGCATCCACTTGTATCCACTAATATCTTAATAATGGTACACATTCCAAGAAGAACATCGCCAAGATAGATCCATAGATGAACTATTTCATCTTTCCTAACTTGCATTTCATGAGTTGGTTCTTCATGTTGACAAATAATCCTTCACCCCAATTAAAAAATGTGGGACTTAGACAATCAATGGTGTACTAGAAATGAGACTTTGTTACTTCATGCAAAGACTGAGCCCCAACTATTCAGGCCATGGTATGGAGAATTTTTCTTAGTTGGATATTGATGATGGTATTTATGAATATTTTCCTACTCTGAGTTTTCCGAGTGCCTGTGAAATGTCTCGCAATCAGAATATCCATACTTTCCCCTCCAGTACGAGAACCAGACAGCTGAATCAGTTGTAACCTTCTGGAGAAACCCATAATGAAATAGATGTCTGCCACACATATCTCAAGTTCTTAGTCCCCAATCATAAAAAATTGGTGATCTACATCCCACCAATCAATCAAATGTTGCAGTAACTCAACCTAGTTCCTAATCTCAGGAATCCAAAAGAATTTTAGTAACCCACATGCTCGAAGGTAAGCTATGCAATTTGGGTCTTAGGTTGCCTGATGATATTCTGCCTCATGTCCTCTATCCTTCGATTCGATCACCATTTTTCGTTAGGTAACCTCTGGAACATCCATTAAACAAGTTTTCATGAGCATCTATGGAAACCATTAAACATGGAGGATTTTTCAAAAAATATATAACTTTGCATAAGCGCGTCTGTCTGTATTTTTTTCCGTGCTTCCATCGTGCTACCACAATTGACCATAGGGTGAGAAATGCAAGTTCTATGGATAAAACCTGCGTTGATCGACCTCGACATAAATTTTTTCCAAGCCTTCCTTACTTCCTATCCTACGGATGAAAACACATAAAATCATACTAAAAATGAAGAACGGTGTCTTGGATTGGTCGCACTCCTCACCTGAAGATTAGGGAAAAATAGGGTAAAAAGTGCTCTCTAATTTACAAAATGTGAAATGGTAAAAATGTTTTTACTTTTTGAGTTTTTATAAGTTTTTAAAAGATATTTCTACCAAATTAGGGCATATTTTACTTATATTCTAATATTTTTCTCAAAAATCAGTAATGTGCGTTCACTTGTGTAGCAACAAGTCATGGATAAATGGTGACGGTGATTCATTTTGAATGATTCAATGAGTTTTCCTTTATCACTTTTCTAGAGTCATAAAAAATAAATGAAAAAGGAGCCCCCTATAGTTATCTTTCAATTCTTTTCTGGTTCTCAAAACATGAACAAATTGTCGAGTACTCGTCATTTCAAACTCGTTAAAGTAAATAAAATGGCGTCTACTCAGTATAAGTTTAATCCTTTTCTAGACTGAGATAGACTATTATACGAAAAGGAATACCTTAGTCGAACATGGTTAAGAGGTTCTCTTGGATATTATTTTCTACCTTTTTGGATTCAAGATACTATTTACAAAAACAAACCTTTGGAGTTTTCTTTTTTGCCTCTTTTTCAAACTCTCTAAACATGAAAAAGATTTCGAGTTACCCCTCCATCAAACTCATAAAACTTAAATGATGCAGGACTTGTCACCATGACGAGATCAAGTTTATCCTTCCTAGGACTCGTTAAACTTACTAGGATGGATTCATCTGAAGAATGGACTTATACGACAAGCATATGCTATCCCCTTCAAGCTTGCGATAAAAAATAATGGGGTACTCACTAGAAATAGTGGGGTAAAATGAAAGTGAACACCTCCTGTATTTTGTGTAAAGGAAACATGTCACTCTTGAACATGACACTTATTTGTTTCCCATGTCAGGTTTGGGTAATCCTCACTTCATCATTTGCCTTCCTGGGTTTTGGGAATCCATTTTTCCTCTCATATGATTATACTGCATTGTCATCATGACCTCTAATCCTATAATGAGTCAAATTCTATGAAACTTCGAAGTCATGTCGCCAATATGTTCAAGAGAAGTCTCATCTACACTTTTTTACCGCTTTTACACTTTGTGGTCTTTCTGCCATAATCCTAAATCAAACTTACCTACTCTGCTACATTTTTTGTTTTGTGTAGATGATGTGGGATACATTATGGCCCTCCTTCGATGAATCAATTCATGTCAACTTCAAGTCATTATCCAGGAAGGTGATCTAGAAACTCCCTTCTAGTACCTTGGAGCTTGCATGTCTCAATGGAAATTTCTTCACATTTGACCATTGGTTTACATCATTGGCCTTCAATTGAATGATTTTGTGGGTGCTCGACCTCAACTTCATTATTCACACTCGTCAATTGTGCTGTTGCACCTTGAGAGCCATTTTCATTATTGGTGGTTTCTCTCATGCATGTTAACAATCTACATCATTGACTGATAATCAAGTGGCTTTCTATCATGTTTGACTTCGACACATCTATTCACATGGTGGAATTCGTACATTGATCGGATCGAGATAGAGATGAAGACCCTAGGTTTCATCTGATAAATTCAGGTTGCGTGGTGTTATGAGTTATTCATGATTTTACACACAATTCCTTCTATATGAATCGATGCGACCACAAACTGGATCCATATATATGATATCTTCTATTCGTATGGTTGTGTCCATGCCGTGGATCCATACACATGATCCCTTCTATTTGGATGGTTGCATCCATGTCGTGGATTCATGTATTGTTAAATTCCTATTCAGATACGTATCATTAGGAATATTTATATCAGATATGTCAGATATGTATATTGTATCATGCTTGATTTGCAGGTCTCCTAATGGTGTTTTTCTCGGTCCTTGCCTTGAATTGTAAAGCATTTCACCCATCACTCCCTGTTCTGCCTTCATGATTTAGGGGGCATCTATTACACAGTATTTTGTCAAACTTCCCATCCCATATCCTGAAGCTTCAAAATGATGAAAAATTTCAAAGTGTTCTCACCATGAAACACATATAGAAACATCCCTGAAGAATTGAAGAAGAACTACCCTTAGATAATTTTGGAGAAATTTTCTTAAAACCCTAGTTTTCAGGATCAAAGTGCTTTGCACTACTGTTGGCCAGTGTTGATGGCCTATTGCAACATATTGACCTAGAACTACCAACGTGACTTTTGATATGAAAACCCATGCTAAACCTCTTCTGGCAGTCTTTCCTAAAGTGGAGGAGAAGCTTCACTTGCTAGAATTTTCCATAACAACAAGCTAGATGTTTTTAAATAGAGATATGGTCAAGATCTCCCATTTTTAGTCCTTCATCCTACATTTAGGGATCTTACCCTTGAGATGTGGACCTTCCTCCCTCTTTTTTGGATCTCTAACTCCCTCTCCTTTCCTATAAATCAAGTCCTTTCCATCCCCAAATGGTTGGTCAGTGCTTTCCCACATTCCTATGCTAAAACTATGCCCAAATGGTACCCATCTAACTAAGGAGAAGGATTTCTTGAATGGTGTTGGCGTGGACTTGGAAATCCACTACAAAGGAGGTCTCCAACATCAATGCAATGGTTACATGCTTCCATTTTTTATTCATTAATATATACATACGGTGTTTACTTTCCGTACATGTCCAAATATTTATTCATTTAGCATGATGCTTGATCTGTCATGTAGTTTCTGTTTGAATTATACTATGTATTCTCTTGTATCTCTTGTTGTAGTTTGATCTCTCTTGTAGGTATTCGAATGGAAGGAATAGAGAGGAGCGAGCCTAGAAGCTAAGGGATCAATATCATCATCCAATTTTGAGAGCTTAACATCACATTGAGGTAGGTTTCTCTCTCTCACTTTTCATTTTTCAACATAAACTAGGAAATCTTGCACTAGTTTCTCCCATTTGTTGCTAGATCCTCTCATAGGACTAGAGAGATCTCTTTTGTCCACAGAAGGGATTTATCTTCAAAACATGAAGAGGTCATCCATTTTCATCTAACAACTACTTGCGATATGTTGCTCCTAATAAGAGCTTCCAAAATTTTTGAAATGGAGAAATATTTTCTACATTTGAACTCGATTCTGAAGTAGGATCCTACACGTTTGGATATGTTTTTATTCAAATTGACATGGATTAACAAAAAAGTTCAATTATATATATATATATATATATATATAATATATATATATATATGAACTTACTAGAGATGGAAAGGGAGAACTCCATGAAGGTCTTTGATTAAACAATATGGAATGAGCTAGAATTTGAAGAATTGATTATTGATATTATTGAGATTTTGTCCCTGCATTTGGGAAAAATTAGAAATAAAATTTTATATGCATATCTAAAATTAATTTTGAGAACCATATAACCACAATCTAATTTTCAATATAGTTTTCAAACAATTTTTCAAGAATAAGGCAACTTTAAGAAGAAAATGCATACTATGAACTACTGTATGTCATGTGGAAGCATCCTAAAGGATAATTTGAGATTAATATGTCATTTTACGTGAAAATGAAATTTCAAATAGTTTTTAAACCAGATTGGTGTGCTTATCAAAAGAAAGAGCACCGATGCATTTAAATAATACCAGCACCAGGGTGTTTAAATAATACAAACATCGGTTTTAGGCATTCTGAAAATAAATAAATAAATAAATAAAAATAATAATAATAATAATAAAAATTGTTATCATATCGTTTCTCTTGTACAAAAGCGCATCCATGTGTTTCAAAAAAACACCAGTGCGCCCTGTTTCCATATTTTAGAAAATAAAAACAAATTCAACCACCTCGGAGCTCTTATAACAATTACAACAACAATGTTTTTAAACACAAAATGCATCATTGTGTTAAACAAATTAATCACAATGTTTCGGGATTTTGAAAATAAAAAGGATTTGTATCATGTTTGTCCGTTGAAAACATTTCGCTCCCCGGTAATGTCGATGCACATTTCTTATAAACACACTGGTGTGCTTGACTATCGAACACACCGATGTTCGGATGAATTAAAAAAAATAAGTTTTTTTTTCTCTTTCTTAAAATACAAAATCGGGTGGCAATTGATTTTTTGAAATCTAACTTCATAAAATATTTTAAATAGTAAAAAGTTATTCACTATTTCATTATTTTTCCCAACATTTCAAGGGAGTGATTTGCAAGAGAGAAATACTAGGAGCATTGTGTAGTAGCAGGATGCTTTGGAGTAGCAAAAATATTTAGAAGATCGGAAGCTAAAAGGTATGGTGATTCACTCAAACCCCTACATAGTAAAAATTGTACATTTTATTGTTTATTTTACTTATAATTTTTTTTACAATTTATGTGTGGGTTTAATTAAAAGAAACAGCATTTGCAAGAGAGACATATTAGGAGCACTGTGGAGCATAAAAATATTTTGGAACTTCAAAAATATCATAATTTGAAAGGTATGGTGATTCACTCAAAACCCTAGATAACAAAAATTTTAAATTTTCCTTTAAATTTTTTTTACAAGTTTTGTTACATCTACTCACAATTCAAGAGGAAAAAGAAAAAACCTGTATAATAAAAAATTTACTATTTATTTTACTAGTAATTTTTTTTCTATATTTGTTCTTGTTTAAATTTAATTAAAATTCAGAGAAAAATAATAATAATAATAATAAGAAAAAAATAAAATTTCAATACTTATTTTAAAATCTTTCTTCTTCTTGCAAAATTTCACCTGAGAGTTTAACTTCCCCTACCACTTCACAATTAAGGTTTTCCATTTTAGGAATTTTAGATTTAATGGGTTTATGTACTTACTATATATAGGGTGTTTGATATGTAAAGTAAGGGAATCACTTATTGCATTAGATCCAAACCCCGTTGGCCCTATCCATTTTTTTAGAACATATATGTTCTGAGGTGCGCGTATAATGCAATGAACTAGTGCGTCCTTTGTAATACAATGCACTAGTATATTATAACACTATCGATTCTTCCCAGTATGTTCATCATTGTTCCTGGTGTAATATATTGCACTAGCATTGTAAATAATTGCGGTGCATTTAGACTTATAAATTTTACCATCATAATCTAAAAAATCAATTCTCCATGATGGTTCTAAACAATTAAACGCTCAATGTGTTTAATAGGATAAACACACCGATGAATTTATTCATATAAATGCACTGGCTACCAGAGCTCTTTTCGAATAAAAATGACTTGATTTATTTGTAAAATATGTTTAATGGATTTTGTATTAAATGATACAAGTTGTATATTGATAAAAAAATGTCAGATCTCATTTAAGAAAAATATTGATCAACACAATGGTAGCACATCAAAAAAAGCAGAGAAGGCAAGTTCTTTCTAAATTCTTTACAAAATTAATATGTTTGAACTTATATGTAAGTTTAACTAATATGTATTGGTTGGTGTGTGTCATGCAGAGCCACAAAATGAAGAAGGTCGATAAGATTATTTATAATCTAAGTGCAGAAAAGCATAAAAACTTAATAGAAAAATTGCAGAATGATGAATCAAGTGAATGAAAAAATATTACTCAATATGAGTTTTTTTCATTAAAAATGTACTTAAGAATATTAGATAACATGTTTCAAATATTCCATTAATTCATATATGTTTAATGTTCTGTAGGAAGCAACAACGAAGGAAAAAATCAATGTCATTCTAAGAAAAGAAAAATTATAGAACTTGTTAATGATGATGAATTGATCCTTAGTTCATCTGGAGTGGTGCTAGATGTTAATGAAAGGGAGATTTTTCTTTAAAAAACTATGAGGGATCTAGTAGAACAAACAAATAGATGTACTTTCCACTTACAATACAAAAATCAATCCAATGATTCTAAGAACCAAATTATATCTAAACTATGTGAAGCATTTCCAAAGAAATGGTGAATGAAACATGTCAGACTTGCAATAGAAAAAACATACAACAACGATAAAAAATCATTCAAAAGGTAATATTCCTAATTAAAATAAATATATATATATATATATATATATATATATATAATATATATATATATATATATATATATATATATATAATATATATATATATATATATATACTACAAACCATTTATTTATTAATATCGATTTTGTTATATTTAGTTTTCATATATCAATATAAAAATAGTCTATTACTTTTTTCAGGAAGATTATGAAAATTCCAAATGATCAGTGAGTTGATATGTGAAACATGCCAATAGAACTGTCCAAAAAAGTGTACAAGGAGATGGTCAAAGAAATGGACATAATTTCATCACAGGAGGAGCCATCTCAACAACAACATGCTTCAAATGTATGTAATCATGATTGACTTTGTCCATGTAAAAATTTAATTTAGCATTATATATTAATTTTCAAGTATTTTCTTACTGAAAATGAAACAAAATGGAACTCATTTGGCACATAAAACAGGATGACATGGAAGAAAAGGATTGATTTCAAAGTTTGTGACTAATTGTTAATATCTACTTATAACAATTCAAGGTTTCATTTTTGTTTATTTTAAGTTGTTTTACAACAATCATCCTTGCATGCCTTCAAATAGATGCTAACATACAAAGAAGAGTCATCAGAAGAATCAATTGACATTGGGTTAAAAAAGGGTTGTGAGTATATGTTGGCATATCAAAAATTATTTGTGGAATTTGTAAGTATCTATTTTGTTTTACTTCTCTAAGTTTATAATTAATAGAACAAAAAATCCTTCATATTAAATCTATGATTTATAATGGGGTTTAAAACATGCAGGAAACAAAATATGGAACTACACCAGCAGAAGACTTGTTGCAACAAGGCACGAGACTTGGTTTTGAAACCATGTTCACAGTTTATGAGTCACTTTTTGCATTGGTACATTGTTATTCGATTTACATTGATGTATATTATTTATTTCAATTTTCATTATTCTCCCCAATGTAGAAACACTCATTACACTTTATTTTTATGTTTGTGAATGGAACAAGATCTACAAGCTAAAAACAATTGACGCAATCAACAAAACACTCCTCCAAATAACCTAAGTCATGGAAGTAGCTCGAGCACTGACAACAGTTCCAACAAAGACTAATGATCTATTTGGATATCAATGCAACCTATTGTATTTTTTGCAATATTGTCTATGAAAATGAGACATTTTGTTTAATGTAATGGACATAGTGTCCCAATTGAAAGAGAAGGGGTTACCACTAACAATCCAATTATGTATGACAAAGAGCCTCTTATTGATATATATTAAAATATATTTGAATTTATTATATTGTGTTATCCAATGTTGCTGTGAAATGTTACACCACTGATTAGATATATGGATGATTAAATAATATAATGAAGAGATGTGAAACTTGATAGTATAACAAATTAATCCAAACATGATATACAAATGCACTAATTAAATTTTAATTTATATGAATATTGCTATAAGATATATATTATTTTTCGATGAATAACGGATTTAAAAATTACAATAATTTCACTATCACAAGTCAATGTTTCCAAAAAAGAGAAGATCTCGTTAAAAAAATGGTGTATCCATAACATAAAAATACACCAATGCATTATGTTATATAAAAGCACTATGACGACATAATTTTGCATGAATGGTGCATTTTTGGAAAATGAAAGCATGGGGGAATGTATTTCTTCAAACACCAATATTATTTTCAATTAATGCCCCAGTGCATTGTAATTCTCAACACACCAATGCTTTCATAGAACTAACATCCATGTCCTAAAAAATATTATTTCCAGCCCCAGTGCATTATGAAAAGTAACAACACCGGTCCTTCTATATAACTAATTCACTAGGGCATTTATACAAGCTATATGCATTGATGCTGCAATTTTAAAGAAAAGTACCAGCACAACAATTATTTTTTGGGTACCCCAGTATCATTCCTTACACAAACGCCCTAGGGCCTTTTTTATCTATTAGCATTAGTGTGGTATATGTTACACACTAGTGCTTTTTGGATTCAACGCCTCATTTCTTTTACTTATGTGTGCAATCTAGTGTGTTTATATATGTAGCGCATCAGTGCAACTTGTTCCATGAAGCACACCGAAAGAAACATCCTGTAAAACCTTATCACGCCCAAGTTTTTTCAGTTGTGATGAAGTTCTGTCATAATCTCCACTAAAACATCCACTATCATAAACATATGTTTTAGCAGATGTTTTTTTGACCTTTTTTCTCAATTTTATAACACTAGAGACCTCTGTTATAACCTCTACTAGAAGGTATTTTCCTTGTAGTGAATGATTTCGTTAAGAACTCTTTTTTCCACATCCCTGAATACCTAGATGTGTTGAAAAAAAGATATTTTGAAAAACCTTGAATACGCTAAAAAAATATGGATATACTAAAAAATTGGATATACTGAAGCATCAGAATATGTTGAAGCATTTGGATATGTTGAAGCATCTAGATATGATAAAGAATCTAGATATGCTAAAGAATAAGATATGATGAAGCATTCAGATATGTTGAAGCATCTAGACATGTTGAAGAACTAAATATGTTGAAGCATCTAGATATGTTGAAGAAGCATAGATATATTGCTAAGACCTAAATGTTACTTAAGGATGGAACTTTGACTAGTCTTGGAACCTTGCTTAACTTCTTCACTTCAACTTCATTTTCCTCTTGAATATTGTGGAGTTAGGAGAAGTACCATTATATATTGTTGGAAAGGTCTTACAGAGGGCTGTCCAAAAAATGTACCTACAAGAAAACTATCTACAACCAAATGAAACCATAAGAATCATACATGACACCTCAACAAGGCCCCCTAAAGTTGACATCACGTATTATTTCCATCAATGAATAAACTTGACATCAATGAAAACCATTTTTTAATTTTTCAACTATCTCCCCATTTAGTATTGATGGAAATTCCACCAAACATTGTTGGTCATTAATGGCAACAGATCTCTATCAAGATGAAGAAACAACCATTGTCTAATTTTTCTTACTCTCCCTCTTCGTCGTTGATGATTGAGCATTCTCCATCTTCAATATCTCTAATTTTTCTTACCCTCCCCCTTTTCCATCAATAGAAAAGGGCCTGAGTACTTTTCCTTTGACCATGCTTCCCCTAATACAACTAGTTGCTCAATCCTCCCCACTCCCCCTTTGACTAAAAGAAACTAATATTAATGCAATGTGAGTATCCTTTAATTTTCACTATGCTCCCCCTAAACTTGTACAACCCTATTGATTAGAAATAATCCCTCTGATTTTGGTATTAAGTCATCATAGCCATCCTAGTACATATTTAGATAGTTTTCATCTTTTATTGTGAAGAAGGCAAGTCAAGAGAAGAGTGATACATCACTCCCAGCTTCTACTTTAAATACTCAAAAAGTTTTCAGGAAAGAGGATTGGTAGAGATATCAACAATGTGTACCATAGTTGATACATACTCCAACTTCGAAATCTAATCACCCACCTGTTCTCTAAGAAAATTGTACTTTATGGGGATATGCTTATCTTTTGAATGAAAAATAGGATTCTTGGATATACTAATACCACTTGCATTTTACAAATCATTAGAATGGGTTTAGCATAAGTTACCTTCATATCCTACAATTTTTTCTCATTCACAAAATCCAACTGAAACTTGCTACAACTGTAATATATTTAGCTTCAGTAGTAGAAGGGGAGATAGATGATTTATTTTTTCTTAACCAGGCTACTAGGAAATTTCCAAGAAATAAAGCACAACCACTTGTTCTTTTCTTATCATCTATCCTTCCAACCCAATCAACATTTGTGTATGCAATTAATGAAAAAAAATCACCCTTTGGATACCATATACTATAGTCCATTATGGCTCTTAATATATGAGAATCCTCCTAGAAACTAAAAGGTGACTTTGTTTGGGGGGTGATTGGTACCTTGCAACTACACTAACAACTTGCATGGTGTCTAATTGTGAGGTTGTTAGGTACAAAATAATGTTGATTTTTTATCTATACATTATTTGATGTACCTTTGATGACTCATTATCGTTTCTAAGCTCACATCTAGTGACCAATGGAGCACTAACAATATAACACTCTTCCATATCAAACTTATTCAAATTTTATTTGATACACTTTGTTTGGGAAATGAATATACCTTTTTTTTATTTAGTAATCTATAATCCAAGAAAAAACAAGATTTCCCAAAGCATGGACATCTCAAACTTAGTTTTCATATCCGTTGCAATCTTTTGGCTAAGTAGATTTGCATCACTTCCAAAAATAATGTTACCAACATAACACCTAAAAGATTTCATTCTCAAATTTGATATACGAGTCACTATCAATTTTTCTGCTTTTGAATCCTTGCTATTGTAGGTATTTGTCTAATCTATAATATCATGATCTAGGTACTTGTTTAAGTCCATACAATTCCTTTTTCACTTTACACACTTAATACTTTTATATAGCTGAAAACCTTCAAGATGTTCTATGTAAACCTTGTCTTCAAGCTTGACATTCAAGAAGGTTTATTTTGCATCCATTTTATATCCTTTAAAATGTTTGTAATATGCAAAAGCTAGAAACATTTTAATTACCCATAATCTTTCTACAAGAGAAAAAAATTCATCAAAATCAATTCCTTCAATCTGAGCATAGCCTTTGCATACTAATATGGCGTTATCTCTCACCACGTGTCCATTCTCATTTAATTTGTTCCTAAAGACCCTTTTTTCCTATGATATTTTTATTTAGTGGTCTTGGAACAAATTTCCAAGTCTAATTTTCCTCAATCATATGCAATTCCTCATTCATGGCTTTTATCCAATGCTCATCTTGGCTTTCCTAAGAAAAAATATTTCGTTTAATCATGGAAAACATAGCAATGTGTGATTGATTAGAGATATTTCTTATAGACATATTTGGGCACATCAACCCCAAACTTATATGCCAATGCATTAGGGGCTTATCAACCCCTAAAAGAGTTGTTTCATACCCTAAAAGAACATAGTCATCTGAATACATCATTCCCCAAAAGTTTCATTTGAGAAACCATCCAGAAATTGCCTAAATTGAACCATACTAACTGCTCCACTAGCAAAGTGCGATGCATACTGAGTGGTACACTGCCAGGGTGTGATGCATACTATTTAGGCCTTCTATAGGGTGCGATGGGTGAGGATGGACAAATGTCTAAGACATTCATCAATTGATTGTTGATGGAATCTTCTAGAACTTTCTCCTATGCCACTTGCCTCTCTGAATTCGCCCAAGGATGAATAAGGGATCTAAGAAAATCTCCAATTCCTTCTCTTATGGAACCCATTTTAACAAGTGGAATGACACTAATCAAACCCCATGGATGACTCACACCCTTGCAAACATCTATAAATGGATCCCTCATCCAAGAGATATAGAGGCTGAAATATTGTGAATTGCAAAGAAGTGTTGATAGTTTGTAATTGAGGATAGAGCATTGTATTGTTGGAGTGATCTTGCTATCTCATGAGGTGAATAAGCATTGAAGCTGGGAGGATGATGCTGGATCAGACAATTGGGTTGTAATTCTCCTTTCTATTAATAAAGCTCTTCAATTTTTCTTCCATATGATTGTGCAATTGTGAATGTTATCATTTGTGAATGCTATCATTTGTTCATTATATATCTGATTTTGTAAAGTTTATGTTGTAATAGATCACGATGCTTTGATGGTTCTTTATTGTTGTACTTGTGTAGGTACTCTCCAAGCGTGTTAAGTATAGGGAGGAGTTGCAGGATCTGTTAAAGGGGAGAGATATCACGCAAGGGATTAAGTGGAAGTTCCAGGTTGGTCCTATTATCTTTCTCCTATCTATTTATACATAGAAGAAATCATTGAGTTGCTTTAAACTGTTGTTTCTAGGGTAGCTTTCAAACCTAGAGGGCTAGCATTCTTTAGGAATACTAGTTTTCCCATAAACAAACTAGTGACAACCTGCTCAAATCTCCATCAAATTGATTAGAAATACATATATATGGATGAAAAATGAACTAAAAGTAACATTTCACTTTGAAGTACATGAACAGTAAACATAAAAAGTAGTTTTACCCTTTCATTTCATCATTTCATTTCAAATTTGGGATTTTGAGCCTGAAGTGGTTTTCCCCCTCAAATTTCACCTATTGATTTTGGGAGATCCTGTGGACCATTCTTCGCACCGTTAGGACCAGGTATGTTCTATCCTTAAGCTCTTCATTTTCATTCCATCTTTTCTCAATTCTTATCAAGTTTTTTTTACTTTTTTGGGCCCCTGGGGTTTAAAGATTTCATTCCTCAATCATTGCACCTTGCTAGTATCGAAAGGTGCGATGCATACTAAGCTGCCCACAGGATAGTCAGTATGCATCTCACCTTGCTGAAAGGTAGGGTGCGATGGGCACAGAAACGCAACTTTACACAATGTTTTTTCATCAAATTTTTACCTATTTTTTCTCAAAATTGGATCCTAACTCATCTATTGTTTGCATTTCAGATATTTGTTGGATCAAGATGGTTGTCACATGGTGTGAACGAGAAGATGAAGAGGAGGATATGATTGCTTTACATGACTAGGGGACAGTGGATGCATTAAGAAATTGTGGTTTATTGAAGTTTTCCGCATATCCAGCATGAGGCAGCAGATCAGTTTGTTGCAGTATCTTCTCAATGCTTGGGATCCTATTGACCAGGTATTCCAGATCAGAGGTAAATCTATTCCTTTTACGGTCAAAGATATTTATTTTCTGACGGGTTTGTTGAGGCATGGTGCCCCTCTTTCACTATTTTATCCTTTTTTGAACCTGAGGGATTACTTTACGAAAAAGAATCTATGGAGTTTTCTTTTCATCCTTTTTCAAACTCTCTAAACATGAAAAGGACCGAGTTATCCTTGTCGTTAAACTTGTTAAAACAATAGCGACAAACTTTTCCATCTAGACGAGACAGAGTTTCACTATCGCTAGACTCGTTAAAACATTAAATAGCAACAATTTTGCTCGAAGGGCAAATTATAGAACAAGCATATGTTATCCTCCTCAATATTGACAAAAATAAAGAGGTACTGGTCAGCAATGACTGGGGAAAAAGGGAAAAAAACTTGAAGAATTTATGGTAGCAAGTTGCTCTTGAACATGACACTTTCACTTCATCTCCATTATTGAGTTGGGTTGGGTTATTTCGTTCACCGGTAATCATACCATTGATCTTTCATACCATATATCTTTTGGTTTTAACACTACCAATTCATATGAGTGTTGCTGACATGTTCAAGAGAAGTCATTCAGTTGAGAAACCACCATCCAGTTAACGTCTC
The DNA here is from genome assembly GCA_000404065.3 of Pinus taeda. Classification (NCBI taxonomy): domain Eukaryota; kingdom Viridiplantae; phylum Streptophyta; class Pinopsida; order Pinales; family Pinaceae; genus Pinus; species Pinus taeda. The sequence continues at coordinate 51,260 of APFE030439244.1, forward strand.
ATACATTGCAATACCTCCAACATTCATTTTTTTCATGACCACCATTCCTGAACCTTGTGTCGTCAGTTCATTTTTCACCTCCAGAAATCATTTGCTTCGTTTCATGTCATAGATGTGGGATACATCAAGGCCCTCTTATGAAGAGTTTCTTCTTGTTGACATCAGCTCATCATCCAAGAAGTTGACTTAGAAACAACCCTTTCAATGCTTTGAAGCTTGCATACATCAATGGCAAGTTTCTCACTTTCAATGACAGGTTGACATCAATGGTCTTCGACCAAAAGATTTTGCGTGGTGTTCAACATCGGATCATGTATTCACACCACGCGAATTGTACTGTAGTACCTTGAGGATCATTATCATTATCGGTGATTCCTCTCGCGTCTGTTAACAACTCACATCATTGGCTAGTAATCAGGCGATGTCTTTCCATGTTCGACCTCAGAACATCTCTACACATGGTTTGACTTGTACATCGGGCGAAAATTGAATGAGTTTGAAGATCCTAGATCTACTTTCATCTATCCGGGCTGTGATATATTCATGGATGTAAAAACATCAAATGTACAAAGGCTCTACAACAGATGGCCATCCTAACCATGGATCGTGACTCTATATCTGTAGAACCACGAGTCTGTATCTACAGACAACTATCTGATCTATGTACATGAAATGAACTTTATAAAGCTAAGCATGGGAATGCCTCCCTCAGCTAGATCATGAAAAATTATATTATGATGATGTATTGTATTGTAACTTATGCAGGTCACCTTCCAGTTCAAAACTTCAAATCCTCATGATAAAGTGTTTCACCTGATATGAATATTTACGACCTCATGCTTTGGGGGCAACTGTCATAGAAATATTTGGGCACATCAACCCCAAACTTATATGTCAATGTACTAGGGGCTCATCAACCCCTAAAAGAGTTGTTTCATACCATAAAAGAACATAGTCATCTGAATACATCATTCCCCAAAATTTCCATCTGAGAAACCATCCAGAAATTCCCTAAATTGAACCATACTAACTACTCCACTGGCAAAGTGCAATGCATACTAAGTGGTACACTACCAGGGTGTGATGCATACTGTTTAGGCCTTCTATAGGGTGCGATGGGCGAGGATGGACAAACGTCTGGGACATTTGTCAGTTGATTGCTCATGGAATCTTCTAGAACTTTCTCCTATGCCACTTACCTCTCTCAATTCGCCCAAGGATGAATAAGGGATCTAAGAAAATCTCCAATCCCTTCTCTTATGGAACCCATTGTAACAAGTGGAATGACACTAATCAAACCCCATGGATGACTCACACCCTTGTAAACATCTATAAATGGATCCCTCATCCAAGAGATCCAGAGGCTGAAATATTGTGAATTGCAAGGAAGTGTTGATAGTTTTTAATTGAGGATAAAGCATTGTATTGTTGGAGTGATCTTTCTATTTCATGAGGTGAAGAAGGATTGACGCTGGGAGGATGATGTTGGATCAGACAGCTGGGTTGTAATTCTCCTTTCTATTAATAAAACTCTTCAAGTTTTCTTCCATATGATTGTGCATTTGTGAATGTTATCATTTGTTCATTATATATCTGATTTTGTAATGTTTATGTTGTAATAGATCATGATGCTTTGATGGTTCTTTGTTGATATACTTGTGCAGGTACTCTCCAAGTGTGTTAAGTACGGGGAGGAGTTGCAAGATCTGTCAAAGGGGAGAGATCAAGCAAGGGATTAAGCAAAAGTTCCAAGTTGGTCCTATTATCTTTCTCTTATCTATTTACACATAGAAGAAATCATTGAGTTGCTTTAGACTATTGTTTCTAGGGTAGTTGCCAAACTTAGAGGGCTAGCATTCTTTAGGAATACTAGTTTTACCAGAAACAATATTCATTAATATTCTTTAAGTTTTAAGTCCTAATTTTTTATCACCAACAATATGATTTGATGGATGATTCTGTTGTACATACCAGGGGGAGTTTTTGAGTGAGAGAATCATGTTTTTGTTTCTTTCTCTTCTCTTGATTCTTCAAGCTATTTTGCTTCATCTTCACTATTAGTCTGATCAGGCGGATTGATAAATCTTGCTTGCTTCCTTTCTAGAGGTAACTTCTTATCCACCCATTAGGGGAATTTTTAGGAAAAAAATGAGCCTAAAAAAAATGTGCTAAAAAAATTAGCATTAAAAGAACCAGTAGGGTTCAAGATGATGATGTCATCCCTAGGGGAAAATAGTTTGCTAGGAAAAGAATAAAACTACTTTTCTTATTATATTTTTAGATTATCTCCTTATAGGTTTACTCAAATACCTAATATAAATACCCATTGGATGAAAAATTCAATTCCACATCCAATGAGTACCCATTCTGCATATTTTTTAGTAGACACACATCGAAGAAAAATGAAACTACATGAAAAAAGCATGTTCAATTTTTTTCATGTATTTTCAAGTTTTTTCAAAGTGGGTATACTCAGAAGTATGTAGAGTGAATACTCATTGGACGTGGAATGGAATTATTGATACAATGTGTCTACACTTGGAATTTGAGTAAACCTATAAGGAGAAAAGGTGAAAATACAATAAAAAAATATTTTTTTCTTTAAAAATTCATAAATCTTATTTTGTTATTTTAACTATTATTTTATTATTTTATTATTTTCCTTAGGAGGTCCATTTTATACCTCAAAATTCTCCTAATGTTTACATTAATCTAATCAATAAAATTTTATTGTAACATTTGTATCCCTTCCTCTTATTAGAAGATCCTAAAAATATTCCTTCATTAGCCCTTACATTGAACTTACCAAGATTTTCATAATTGTTCTTGATGTAGCACTTGTTGCCAAAGACTTTGAAGTGATTTATTAAGGTTGGTTTTCCATACCATAATTCATATGGAGTCTTATCACTATTTGGCCTTAAGTGAGATTTATTTGAAGTGTGGATTTTTGTATGAACAACTTCAACCCAAAAAGTATTTGGTAGATTGTTTCATCCATCATTAATCTTTCCAATTGTTGCACTAACCTATTTTTCCTTTCAACCACACCATTTTGTTGTGGAGTGTTAGCAATAGTGATCAGTATTCTTATGTGTAACAAACAAATTTCGTATATGCAGTGGAATATTCATAATATTTGGAATATCGTAATATCCATTATGGGATAAACAATAATATATAATAATGTTGAATGTACAAGAGATATGATGATGATGTGGTTACAAATGAGGGCCTTATTATATACCTAGTTAGGTGCCCCTTTATGAGAAGTCATGTCCTTTAAGACATGCCTCATTAGTAATTAATTAATTTGATTATTATTATTATTATTACTATTTTATATATTATATTCATAGCATTTCCCCCCTCTTCAGAAACTCTTTGTCCTCAAAGCTTATTGCCAAATCCATTCGAAATTAAGAATTCTTTGATTTGTCATCATTGATGATAAATATGATAGGACCCTCTGAGTGATAAATAAAATTGTCAAACTAAGAAGGGATCTACCCATCGTAAGTCAACATTATGTGGAACTTTGCAATTATTTGATAGTTGGGATAAATTGTTGTCATCAAATTAGATTGTGGTGGCATCGATATTCTTTAGAACATAAGTCACTTGTCTCTAGTATGAGTTATATGGATTTGTGGACTAGTTGAGATGTGCGATTTTATAATTTGGGAGTCGATAAGGAATTATTCTGATATGATTCCCCCTTATCTTGTTTGTGGGGATTCCTTGATTTACTTGAGGTATTTGATTCCTTGCATGGATGGATGATGCTTGTTTAATCATTGGATCTACTCTCGAGATTTCTATTGTTTAAAAGATAAAAACTAAATATATTTTCACTTCAACTAGTTTGCCATCTTTTTGAGCTGTGATATTGAATGAGTTGGTATTTGTTCCTTTTTTTTTATTTTATGGTAAACTTCCATTGAGTTTTTTTGCAAGAGATTAATTTTCTTGTTCTAATTTGTGCTTCATAACTTAACACTTTTTTACTTGTGCAAGTAGTTTTTGACAATGATCTTTTAAACGAGAAATTTATTTATTTTTATTAGAGATTACTCCTTCAATCTCTTTCTGCTTCTTTGATATTATTTTTTTATTCTCTTGAAGAACTAGTTTGAAATATCCTTAAACTCGTATAATGAGGGCATTATCGATTTTGATTTCATTTTCGTCCCTTGGAATGTGATCATTTTCTTCTTATAAGGAAACATCAAAAATAAAAATCTATCCTTAAAATGAACTTACATAATTCTTTAAACCATGGTAGACAGAGAATTATGTCAATCTCTTTTTGAAACATAGTTATGACACTGAATTGAGACATTTGTTTCATAATGATCAATTGTCACCTATAAATCATTAATTCCATACTCTTTCTCACCAAAAATATATTTTCCTTCACATATATTTGACTCTCGAACTAATAGTTTATTAACCAAATTAATATTGATGTAATTTCCTTGTTGTTTGTGCTAATAACGATATTAATCTCCTTCCCTTGGATACTCCCTTTTAATGTAAGCAATATATGATCTGTGATTGAATGTCTGTTATAGGAAAATCTTTCTTCATTTCTATATTATAATCCATCCCTTTCTCTTCAACAATTGACTCCATATTGCCTTCGATCAAAAATACCCTAATATTTCACTTTTTCATGACTTCCTTTAAACTTTTTATGAAACATCCTTTAATTGATAGAAAATTTATTGAGTTTTTATAATAGCTTCTTTTTTTGTTTTGTTTTTTTTTTTTTTTAAGTAACGTTGACTTGTTTTTTCTCCTTGTAATTAATAAATTTAGAAAAATAATAATATATATATTTTTAAATAATAAGTTTTTAACTAATTCCCTTCCTTTTATTATTTGACCAAAATAATATTATATTAATGTTATTTAATAAAATTATTATTTACTTGCTCGATACCCACTATATCTTGTGCTTATTAAAACTTTTTTTAACACTTATTTTTCTCCCATGATTATTTTTCTCTTAATTATATCATTAGGTGATGATTGGTGAAATTATGTATAGTGGCGACTGGAACCACCACCCCTCTATGTCCTTACACATGTTAGCTTGCAGTCAGTTTGCTTCTCAACCATGGCTTTGAATATCTTGAACTTTTTAAATGTTTAAGAATTCTCCTTTAGAAATGCAACCTGCATAAACTTGTAAATCATCAATAATCAACATGAAGTATAGCTCAAAACCCTGTGTCTCAATTCTTATAGGCCCACATAAGTCTATGTGAACTAATTGTAGTGGCCTAGTAGATGAGTTTTATTCGGTCTTGAAAGAAAATCAAATTGTTTGCTAATTTGACATGATTTACAAATTGTGTTGCTTGGCTTATAATTTTTTTGCAAGTCTCGTACAACTCCCATCAAACTTTCCCAAATAACAATTCTAATTTTATTCCTTTAGTATGCACACATTATTTGTGGTTCATACACCTTTTCCTATTTCCTTCATTGTGTTTTTCAAATTAACCTCACAACATTTGGAGTGAAAGGTAGCATCACACCCTTGGTCACACATTTGTATTACATTTAATATATTTTGCATGAGCCCATATACAAAGAGAATGTTCTAAGATTTATCTCTTCTACTGCCCAAACTCGTTGTTCCTTTGTCCATGATTTCTGTAGGGACATCATTTCAAAAAATGAAACTTCCTATCTTGTTTTCATTCAATGACATGAATTTGCTTCTATAACTAATCATATGCTTAGAACATCCACTATCCACATATTATTGACTTCCTAGGTTTTGGGCATACAAAACAACACCATATTCTTATTTCTTTTCTTCCATTTTCTTCCTCTTGGTCTTGAGTTCTTGTGTTTGTTTAATTTTAGGAGCTAAGATAGATTTGTTGGTTCTACACTCAGTTTCTTTATGTCCATAATTATGATAGTGATGAAATTAAATATCATCAAATAAGGGATCAAATGGATTGTTGTCCCTGAGATTATTTCTATGTGAATTTACAAATCAACTATCTATGTTTAGCTAATAAGGTTCATTGCTTCTATTTATTATCAATTTGTTTCCAAAATATGATTTGCAGTTTACAAATTTATGCCCGAAATTTGTACATGAAAAATAGTAACCATTGAGAATATTTTGGAACCTCAGAACAAATTTCCTTGGAGTACATGATCTACTTATTCTTCGATAACAATTTCTTTGTTGATTTTTCAGTTGATGTTTGTGGTTGTCCAAATTGTTGTTATGAATTTTCCATTGTTGTTGCTGAGTTGTTTTGCTATACTTTTTCTTTCTCTATTGTTATTGATTTTCACTTAATTTTGTGTGATTGTTAGAATAGCTGTTATAAAATTTCCTTTTCTATCGTTCATTTCCTTTGATAGTATTTTTGTTAGATTATTTGATTGCTTCAAAATAACTAACTAATTCTTTGTCTTTAGCTTTCTTAGTGATTTATTCTCCTTCATATCCTAGATAAGTTTTCATGGGAGGAGGTCTTTGAATACTCAAAATCTCATGTAACTTGTTAGATATTTCAATAAACTTTAAGTACTAGTTCATTTGAGTCTTGCATTTTTCCAATTCCTATCTAAGGAGGACCATTCCTTCTTCTAGTTTTTCACACTACTTTTCCTTCTGTTTCAGTTGTTGTAACAATGTGTCTTCAATTTTCTTCACTTCATCCATCTTAACTTTAAGAAGAAGAAGTGATGAATCTTCATATTTATTATTTTATTAAAACAATTCCAACATCTCCTTTTACTTATTATTATTTTTCTTGATCCTTCGAATTTTTTCTAAGGCATTGGTCAATTCGGTTTCTAGGTTTACTTCAACCTCTTCTTCATTTTCTCATATTGAACATTATTTAGAATTTATAGGTCCATGAGCATAATATGATTTGATGTTCCTTTCATTATTTCTTTATAAGAGGATTTTTCATCTTCATCTTCTAAGGAATTGTCATCTTCCTGTGTATAGAAACTCCTGTTCTTGAACATATTTTCCAAGTTCTTTACATTCCAATTTTTATTATTATCTTTATGGTCATATTCATTCTTTTATTATAAAACTTTAGATGTACAATGACCTAATTTTCCACAATTAAAATATTTGAAAGGTAACTTATATTTGTATTTCCCAAGACCTCTCTTCAATCATCTGAAAAACTTTGCCTCTTCTTCATCAAATCAACAACTCCAATATTCTAGATCTTATTTACTCTTCCTATCAACTTTGAAAGAAACCTCCCTTGATGCATATTTTCCTTTTAAAGTTCACATGTCATAGGTTGTAAGTGTTCCATGCAATTGATACAATTCCAATTTGTTGAGATCTTGAATTTCCTTAAAGACTGATACTTTAGCATTGAACCTAGCTAGAAGAGATATTGACATGTTTTGAAATATAAAGGAGTCATCCATGAGTTTTTCAAATCCTTTTATGGTTTTAATTATTTTGTCCACTCGAAGAAAGAATTTTGAAATGTCATTTTCCTCTTTCATTTTTAATGGTCCAAATTTCATTCAATGATTTAGCATTGTAATTGATCTCAAGCTTATCATCTTTATTGATCAATATCTCTAGATTTTCATAGACATTCTATACTATGTCCAAGACATTTACAACGAGAGACATTAGGTATGTTCTTATTCTTACCTTCCAAAATGCATAACTTGTCCAATGAAAATGGGGAATTTTTTGGTGGGATTTCCATATTGGTTAGCCATTGTCTCAGATCTACCTTCCATCTGTTAAACAGTTGTTGAAGGAATCAACTCTAACACCAATTGTTAGAAACAAGATAATACTGAGTGGGGGGTCAATTAATACTAGGTCCAATGTTAATAATATCTAATTTTTCAATTCATTTAGCAATCAATCATATAAACAAAACATAAAAATGTTGAGATTGCAACAAGATGATGGAGCTTAGTGAAAAGAGTCGCCTTCACTAAGTGGGCCCGCAGGCTATTTTTGGCGCAAGTCTATTTTTAGACTATGTCTATTTTTAGACATATGGATCATGTCTATGGATTGCAGGTTGTTGTTTATGGATGATTGATCAAGTTGGAAAAATAGATGGACTTTTATTTTTGATGAAAGTGTGAGTGATCACAGTGTGAGTGATCAAGTCTATTTTTAGACTGGCTGTCAAAAATAGAAAAGTCAAATATTATTATCTCACAATAATATTTGGACTATAAACTTAATCTTATTCTCTTGGAGCACTTCAGTTCGAGCTACGGATGTGGCACATGCAATTGCATGAAGGAAATACGTGGTTCTTATGGGTTAGTTGAATATTTGCATGCATGACTTCAGTTAGAACTCAAGTGAGTTGAGTTTAGTGGACTGGAGGTGCAGTTGATGGAGTTGTGTTCAGTTTAGCTTTGTTAAACTGGTTGTATTTAGTCTAACTGGCGAATAGACTAGAGATGAGTTGGGTGAATTAGTTATTAATTAATTCACAAGTTATTAACTCATAATACAACTAATGAATACATCAGTTAACTCAGTTGCATGTCAGTGCATGTTCAGTTCAGCAGGGACAGGTGTTAGAGAATCAGATTGCTATCAGTTGTGACTATAGTTGTGCACCAGATCTTGCACAAATCAGGGGATTGAGTATGCCAATGAGTTTGCCCACATTGTAGCTTGTTCTCACGTGATTTAGCCAAGGAAAGACGTGGCTGCCTTGGAATTATCACCGTTTCTTGTGCAGGTATTGAGCAGCGGAGGCAGGCAAGCAGCGGAAGAGATTTGAGCCAGTGATTGATTCAGATCTGAGCTGTATTGTGTGTAACAGGTGGAGCTGGTACTGGATTACTTGTGATAAGCATTGTACTTTGTAATGTTACATGACTCAATCATTAATATACAGATAGTTGGGGTTTTTAGCGAGATGCTTTCCCCGGGATACATACTGTGTTAATGTGTGAATGCTCTTGATGTTTTATTGTTATTGATGCTGCTATATTGATGATCAACGTAGAGGAGCTTATGTATAGTGTATGTTTTCCGCAATAGTACATGATAAAGATAATCTCTATTGAATATGTCTTAAATTATTCAAAATTTCTACATGGTATCAAAGCTGGTTGATTTGTAGAAGAGATTTCTACAGGATATCAAAGCAAGGATTGATCATCAGATCTATTATTCAGGAAGTGACTACGTTTTATTTCTTCAGGCAGAGTCTATAATCAAGCCAGGTAGCCTCTGGATTCATCCTTCTTTTGGAAGGTGAGATATCCAGTGAATGCCCATACAGTCGATCTCTGTACAAGAAATACTTCGTTCTCACGAATTTTAGATCGGAAGCGTTGAGTTTGGAGCTAGTGGAATTCGAATTTGCAGTAGTGTTGTTGAAATGTCTTTCAACGGATTGCGAATGTTATTCCAAAGCAAGAGTGACCTGGCACTCAAGGATAAACTCAGTAACAATAAGTATGAGAATGGATCTTCATCAAAGGTATTTGATTAAGATTGTGCTTTGGCTGCCAAAGCAAAGAAACGGAAGAGCAAGAAAGCTTCTCAGTCTGGTGCGAAAGGCAAGAAGCAGGATATGTCCAAGGTGAAGTGTTTTCACTGTCACCAGCACGGACACTATGCCACAAATTGTCCGCAGAAGAAGAAGAACAAGCAAGCTGCTGGATTTGCAGGGGGAGAGGCCTTAGCTTCTCAGTTTGAGCTTGATTTTTCATTGATCGCATGCTTGGTTTCAAGTGTGATGGGATCAGTGTGGTTCTTGGACAGTGGTGCGTCTTTTCACATGACGGGAGATAGAGATTTGTTCTCTGATCTGGAGGACAAAGATCTTGGAGTGCACATCGAGATGGGCGATGATGGTAGATACAGTGCGACCGGTATCGGTACCATTTCCTTTGAGAGGGAGTCTGGTAAACCCTTTGTATTGAAGGAAGTCATGCATGTTCCAGGATTGAAGAAGAATCTCTCTCAGTGGCGAAGTTAGAAGACAAGGGGTATGATGTTGTTTTCAGCGAGGGAAAGGCCTTCCTGCGCAGCAAAACAACTGGTGAGACCGGGAAGATAGGGGTTCGAGTGAGGAACCTTTATCAGTTGCATGTAGATGGATGCGCAGCTGTGGCAGGCAAGGAAGAAGGATTGGTGAGCCGGGATGATGGCGAGTTGTGGCACAGGAGATTGGGTCACCTTCACCATGGAGCCTTGAAGATACTGCAGCAGATCACTACAGGGCTTCCTAAAGGCACACTTGCGCATTCAGATCAGTGCAAGGGGTGTACTTTGGGGAAGTTTGTGAAAGCCACCTTTCACGAGAAGGATAGTCGCGCCACGATGATCCTTGAGAGAATTCACAGAGACGTGTGTGGACCTTTCTCAGTTGCTTCGACAGCAAAACACAGGTATTATGTGATTTTTGTTGATGATTTCTCTCGTAAGTGCTGGATCTTCTTTATGCAGAAGAAGAGCGGGACATATTCAAAGTTCTGTGAATTCAAAGCACTGGTCGAGAAGGAGTCGGGGAAGAAGGTGAAGGCTCTTAGGAGCGATAATGGTGCTGAATACATCTCGGACGAGTTCAAGGATTTCTGCAAGGCAGAAGGGATTCGTAGAGAGCTCATAGCTCCCCATAACCCACAGCAGAACGGGGTAGCTGAGCGGAAGAACAAAACGATTGTGGGTGCTGCACGGGCAATGTTGTATGATCAGGGCCTACCCCTTCACTTGTGGGCGGAAGCATGCAATACAGCAGTTTATGTGCAGAACCGTTGTCCTCATATGATACTTGGCATGAGTACACCTGAGGAGACTTATTCTGGTAAGAAGCCTGATCTTTCTCATTTGAGGATTTTTGGTGCTAACGTTTACATGCATGTGACGAAGGATGCCAGAAAGAAGTTGGAGCCGACTGCAGAGGTTGGGATATGTGTGGG